>SNQJ01S0080780.1:0-13982 GCA_010110895.2 Picea sitchensis | reverse complement strand
CTTTGTTAGCAGTACCAGAAATATGTTTAATCACAAATGTGAAATTCTGCATATACTCAACCCATTTGGCATGTTTCTGATTCAACTTCTCTTGTTGAGTCACAAACTGTAGTGCATGATTGTCACTGTACAAAACAAACTCTTTCGGAATAAAATAATGCCTCCATTTCTTTAATGCCTGGATGATAGCATAAAACTCCTTATCATATGTGGAGTACTTCAATTTTGCTTCATTCAGATTTTCGATGAAGTATGCTATCGGCCTGTCTTCCTGACTCAAGACTGCCCCAATTGCAAACCCGCTTGCATCGCATTTCACCTGAAATGTTTTCTGGAAATTCGGCAACACCAAAACTAGTTGTTCCGTAATTTTCCTCTTCAACAGATTAAAGCTCTTCTCAGCCTCTGTTGTCCAGTGAAAAGACTTATTCCACTTCTTCACTGTATCCATCATTGTTGCGCTAATTCCACTGAAATTCATGATGAATTTGCGCTAGAAACTAGCCAATCCGTGAAAACTTCTCACCTCGAAGATATTTCTCGGTGATGGCCAATTCTTGATCACTTCCACCTTATCTGGATCCATCCTCAACTCATTTGCCAAAATAACAAATCCCAAGTAAATGAGTTATGTCTTCATGAATGAGGACTTCTTCATGTTAATCAACAGCTTCTCCTGCTGTAGTTTCTACATCACTGTAGCCAAATGCTTCAGATGCTCTGCTGCGGTTTTACTAAAAACCAGTATGTCATCCAAATATACAATGACAAATTTCCCGATGAAATCCTTCAGGACTTCGTTCATCAACCTCATGAAGGTACTCGGTGCATTTGTTAATCCAAACGGAATAACAAGCCATTCATACAACCCCTCGTTGGTTTTGAATGTTGTTTTCCACTCATCACCTTCTCTCATGCGAATCTGGTGATATCCGCTTTTTAAATCAATCTTTGAAAAATATTTGGCTCCGCTCAAGCATTCCATCAGATCATCCATCCTCGACAATGGAAATCTATACCTGATGGTTATTTTGTTGATCGCCCTTCAGTCGGTACACATCCTATAGCCTTCGTCTTTCTTTGGACTGAGTACTGTCGGAACAGCACATGGACTCAAGCTCTCTCTGACTAATCCTTTGTCCAATAACTCCTGGACTTGCTTCTTAACCTCTTCATTCTCCTGCGGCGTCAATCTGTATGCAACTTTGTTTGGAAAATTGGCTCCTGGTATGAGGTCTATGTGATGACTCACACTTCTGATCGGTGGCAACGAACGAGGTAATTCGTCCACTATGATGTCAGCGAACTCTTCCAGCAGTTCCTGAACTTCCTCTGGTAAATAATCCACTCTTGTGTTAGTCAGAACAATCCTCGGCTTTCTGACCACAAAGAATTGTGGATCCTCCTTCTTCTTAACCACTGTAAGAAGTTCCTTCCCACTCATGAGAAGTACTGTGTTGCTTACTTTCGGCTTCACCTCCTTATCCTTTATCGTAAGCAACATGTGTGTCCTCCCATTATTTTCTAAGGTGTATGTGTTCATTCACCCATCATGAATCACATTTCTATCATATTGCCATGGTCTACCCAACAATAGATGACAAGCATCCATAGGAATGACATCACATAAGATCTTATCATTATATCCTCCTATCTTAAATTCAACCAAGCATTGTTCTGTGACAGTTACCTTGTGTCCCTTTTGTTACTACGAAACTCTATATGGGCTTGGATGATCAGTCATCTCCAGCTCCATCTTTTCTACCATCTCGGTTGAAATGAGATTGTCTGTGCTACCACTGTCCACTATGACCTTGCATACCATGTCCTTGGTCTTGCAAGCAGTCCTGAAAAGTCTGGTCCTTTGGACTGAACTTTCCACCTCCTTCTCAGGTGTCAAAAGGACTTTCCGCATCATGAGAGATATTCTGCCTTCAGCGTCTTTTGCTTCAACATCTCGCCTCTGTGCCTCGGTGATGTGAGTTTCTCCAATGTCCTTCTTTTTCTATAGACACTCGTAAGACTTGTGCCCATTTTTCCCGCATGTGAAGCACGTGATTACTCCACCTCTTCCTCTTCCTCTGCCTCTAGTACGAGGAAAAGTGTTGTTGTCAGCATAATCTCCCCTCTGCTCATTATGTTGTCCTCTCTGTTCAACATATGGCCCCCTCTGTGAGGTTCCACCTCTCTCAACTTTACCCTGAGGTTTCTTCCAGTCATCTTTGGGCTTCTGGTTTCTATCATGGGCAACTGATTTGCCTCTTGGCTGACTTCTGCCTCTGCCCCTTTGACTTTGCTTTTGGCTCAGCTTCTCTTCCACTTTCAGAGCCATCTAATAAGCATCCTCCACAGTCCGGATGGTTACCATGCTCATCTCATCCTAAATGTCGTATCTCAGACCATTCATGTATCTGGAAACTTTCTCATCATCGCTCTCCCGATGACCTGCTCTGATGTTCAGTCTGTAGAATTCCTCAGTGTAATCTTTCACTGTCATCAGCTTCTGTCTCAGGTTCTTCATTCTCCTGAACAGAGAAATTTGATAGTCCCTCGGGATGAATTGTGCCTTCATCTTCACGATCATTTTGTCTCAGTTCTTGATCTTTTGCTTTCCCTTGCAGTGTTTGTCAGCTTGTAGTTCATTCCACCACAATGTTGCATGTCCTTTCAAGCGTGTAACAACATGCTTGACTTTCTTATCTTCTTCGACATCTTCATAGTCGAAGTATGTGTCTAGAGCTCTAATCCAGTCTAGAAGCTCCTCTGCATCCAAGTTTCCCTCGTAAACTGGAATGTCCATCTTTGCCCTTGCACCCATCCTTGCAATAGCTCTGATCAAACACTCGTTTGACGCATCTTCGACTGCAACTTCCTCTTTTCGTTCAGCCTCAGCTTCATTCCCGGAATCACTCAGAACCCCCGCACTGGCTGTGCGTCTTTGTGTTGTCTCCATATCTTCGAGTCTTGCTCGGAGATCATGCATTTGTCTCTCTATGGCTGGATATGCCATCTGCCTGCCTCTTTTTCGTGGCATTTCCCTATCCTCTGGATCAAGTGATTGTCTATCTCTTCTCGACGGCATAGCGAATTCTCTTCTCTACTACAGAAAGCAAATAATCTTTATGTTCTCTGATACCACTTGACAGCGACCCAGCCCCTTACCCACCCACAGGTCGAAAGGTCCATGCGCACACAGGATCTTCTCCCTTATCGCGGCCCGAAGAACTCTTGAATAGCTCTTCTATTTCCCTATCGAGAAATCTACACCCACAGAACTCTCGTGGGATCCCCCTCTCTTTACTCGTCGGTAGATTGGAACTCGTGACCTCGCGAATTCAATGTCGAGCGCTGCACTCTCGGATTTGCCGAGACTCGATAACCAGTCAACGCTGGCCTTTTCTTGTCGTAAATTTCCCTATCGCGATATAGGCACTCGTGATGTCGAGCAACTTGCTTTACTGACTCCCGATACCCGATATGCTGAAACTTCGATGAGCTCACGGCTTTGACTTTTCAACGGTCCCGTCACCTTGTCAGGATTTCGGGGTTCCCGATTTCACGAATCCTGATGCTATGGTATCGGGAATTCTCGCCATGAAACCCCGATAGCTAGTACCACCTGTCCACGTTACCAACTCCGTTGTGGCCCCACCTTTTTCGTAACCATTGGGATATCATGTATCGCAATATCGCGATTGCCCGTTACCAAATCTTTGACTCTTCTTCCATGAAATCCCGATAGGCGATTTCGCGAATAATCCAACGGTCCTGGCTAGCTTTGATCAATGGCTCTATTTGTCCTGAGCTTTGTACCCTGTGGGAATACTCGTCTATCTCCCCTGCACCTCTGCAAGATCCAACGGCCCACGAAAATTCGCAGATTCTCCTTGGAGAATTCTGACCTTCTATCTTTCAAAATGAATCCTGTGAAATGGACCAAGTATTTCTCCTCAAGACTTGTCCCCCTGCGTGCAAACTTACGACGCTTCTCGCCAACCTACAAGGCACAATTTCTCTGCGCTGTATTTCAACAAACTCAAAGGCCTATCCTTCCTGAGCTTTTCCCATGGGTTTAAGTTCTCAGAAAGAAACTCCTTGCTCGCACTCCTTGCGGCAAACCTTCAGCCACGTCTATGTGTTGAAGTCTTTGACTCTGCGCACACCTGCAGCAGTGGTCTCTAAATGCTTTGCTCAGGTTCGCTACCCTGAATATTTCCTTGGCCTGCGCACTCCTTGCACGGCTCTTGTGCCCAACTGCACCTTTGGGATGAATGAGAACAAAATCTATCCCTACCTGAACCCTCTGTCAACGCACTCCTTGCGGACACTTCAACTACACTCCTTGCAGGAATCCTCTAGCTCAAATAGAGAAACAATTGAAACTCATTCCTTCTTCCTCTCAGACTTCAATTCAAACATGAAATCATATACACATCATATCAAAGAAAATGCATAACAGGAAGCAAACATTCATGAGCATATCAACATCAATACACAGAGAACAGACACAAAACCATGAATTTGAATCAAAGCTTCTTCTATTAATTCAAATATCTGTACATGGGTGTTCTCAAACAGCTCTTTGCATGCTCTTGCTCTTCCTGGATAATGTTACAAATGCACAATGAGGGTGTCTATATCTCGTTTCCCTCTTGCTTTCTAGAAACTGTCTAATCTAGAATTAATTTCTATCTAACTGCATTAACTATCTTAAATGTCTCTACCTACTAAGGACGAGAGCTATCCGCTCAAGGTCCCTTTACAATATACAAGTGTGCCTCTTCTTAAATGACTTCATTTAAGATCGCACAACAACTTCTAAGGCAATTTCAAAATTTGTGTTGGCTTATCCATCTGTCCACTTGCATTCCGCTCTGGCTTGCTTGACGTGGGAGATGCTCCTGCATCAAAAGGCCTACAATAATGACACCAATAGAATGGCTTAGAGCATATGAGAGAGAAGGAGAAATATATTACAAAAATGTTCGATTCAATTGGGGAGCCTATGTTCGATGATCCATAATTCTTCGACACCTATGTTGAGAAATGCCCATTGGGATGAAAAGAAAATCTATCTTTTATGAGCTCTCATATTTGGAGAATCTTATATTTCCCACTTACTAGATCCCATGCATATATTTAAAAATGTTTCATCTTCTTTATGGAGGAAAATATCATCGAAAGAAAGTGACACATTGGTTGTACGGAGAGATCATATTTCTTCAAAAATTAAAAAGAAACATTGTCCAATACAAGAAAGTAGAGGAGAGGTTGGTTCCTCTTGGTATTTCAAAGAAGGTGATTGTTGACGCTTGAATCCGTCAAGACCGAAACGACAACCTCATGAGGACATTAGTCCCCCTTCGTTTTTAGAGAGGTGGTTCTCCTCTTTGGATAAAAGATATATCTTTGAATATCTTAGATTAGGGAAAGTGATAGGTAGAAAACCCCAATTCTTTATTGCTTGGATTTATATGAAAATGGTTCTTCAATAACCCAATATGATATTTATGTGCAACAAAAGTCTTTTTACAATAAGAAAATATTGAAGGAGGGCTTCAACATCAGAATTAAATTGTGATCGGCATCACACACAATCTTATTAATAGTATATAAATGCATACATATCTTCTTCATGAGAAATAGGAGAGAATGATTTGATCATCTCAAAGAATTTTAATAGAGAACTACAATTAGTAATAAAAGAGAAATTGATAGGTCAACCTCAAATATCTCATACTTAATACTCAAAGTTACAACATACAGTCAAGATCAACCCTAAAGCAATTCTTTGTGGAGTTTATTCATGAGAAATGTTACTCATTACCAAAAATTTGACAGCCATGTATGTTTCTTCAAATAATCCATGATAATATAAGAAAAATTTGTCAAAGAATACAAGAAAAACACTCAACAACTCAGCCTTGTGCCCAACTCTGAGATTCAAGCATAAAGTTATGAGAAGTGGTGTAGAAGAATAGAAAGAATGGAGAAGATGGAGATTTATTTCTTTTGATAAGAAGCTTGATTGTGTATCCATGGATGTACCTTCTTCTTCCTCTGATATTCCGCCCTGCCCCTCTCACAATACTGATTATTCCAACCTTTCATGAAGCCTCTATTCTCTTTTTAAGAAGAGATTTCCTAACTACATGAGTAGTTAGGGTTTTCTTCCTCTCTTGAAATTCCCGTACAAGTTTATTTTTGAAACATTCCATTTAATTAGTGCCTCATTAATTCCTCATTAATGAAATTATATCATCAATATATACTTATCTAAAATGGGTCCCTTTCCCTTTTTAATAAAAAAATTTAAATAAACTTTTATTTTCACAATTTAATTAATTTCCCATTTAAAATAAGAGGATTGTGTTTTAATTTACTAGAAATTGTAATCAAATTTTTATCCATGGAAATCAATTTTGATGTGATCTTCATCTTCTTATCTTTCCAACTATATAAATTTTGTGCAAATCCATCGCCTGGATCTCAAGATATGAAGTTGTGAAGTTGAGTTGTCATGCAGGCCCATTAAAAATGCAGCTGGAAGATATTTTAATTTATGATAAAAATGTATCAAATTTCAGCACTTTAAAATTGTACCACCATCTTCTACGTCAAAATACCTTTCCAACGGTATAAACTTTTCATGATTTTGACATCTGGATCTCAAGTTATGGCCTCCGCACGATCAACACTCAGCCACCGTCGATCAAAATTGATGAGCAAATCTCATCCCTTGATTTTATTTCTCCTCTTCCTTTGAAAATTTCGACTTTTCTTTGTAAAAAATCTATCCCATATGCATGGTATTGTTGGAATATTTACCTTATATAATACTAAGAGTATTATATACTCAACAAGAAACAAATAAGAGAAGACTATTGAGACTTGATAATTCAACCCCTTGAGAAATTGATGAATAAAATAATAATTTTAGAACCAAGTCATCATCCTCGTCATGCCATGTCATCAATGAGTCATGCCCACATGTCATCATGGTAATGGTCCACATCATCGCCACAATTCATCACATGGTTTGTTTCCATGTGTCACGATCCTCAGCTTACCATGTGTCATCATTTGATTGGCTGCCATGTGTAACCACTTAACATTTGTCATGTGTCACCACGTGGTTGGTTGCCACATTCCATGACCTCGTTCATTGTCATGTGTCATATTCTCATTCACTAGTTTTCATGCCTTGGAATAGCTTTGATAATTTGGCTAATTATAGGAGATGGAACGAGAGGGGATGAGGGAAAATTGTGGGTAGCAGAAGTTGAGGGGATAGTTTGTAGGTTGCGGGGATGGACAAGAGAGAGTTTGAATATGAATCTTTTTATGAACCCGCCAACCTAGGAGCCTGCGAACCTGAGGTTAAGGATGATCAAAAATATACCAAGTGTAGAAAGGCGGTCGGTCGGACTTGCATGCAAAAGGAATAAAATACTTTGGAGCTCGACACCCACGACAATTATGATGGTCAAAATGTAGATCATCGAACCTGGGGTGAAAAGTGAGGGTTACGGAACTTGGAGGATGAGGACTTGAACCCGTGAACCCACGCAATTGAAAAATGGATAAGTGTAGTAGCAGACTTATGACATGAGCAAGTGCATGGAGATGAAGGTCCACCAACCCTTGAACCCCACGAATTCATAAAACTATAATATTCGAGGTATAAAATAGTATGCAGAACATAAATAATTAGCTAGAAATGGAAAATAAATAATGATATAACCATAACAATACCAGAATAATACCAGAATAACACTAGAAAGAGCACTTTGATTACTGAGATCAATGTTCACTTGCCTCTTCGAGGGGGAAACCTCCAGTAGAGCAAAGCTCTATTACAATAATATCCAGGACAAAACTCCTCATACCCTCTACTCCTATTTATACTAAATATGTCTATCCAAAAGAACAATCTAGAGTAAGATCCTTCTAGAAGTGGAAGCTTCTATTAGGTCTTCTTACATTTGACTTATTCTTCCTTATTGCTAGGCCTTATTAATATTGACCTTTATTACATGGAAATATATTAATCTACCTACGTGAGGGGTTAGGTCCCTAACATTTCCTCCCCCTTAAAAACATCCTTGTCCTCAAGGCTTGAGATGAGGAAATTGTTGCAGAATGGTAGCTGGTTCCAAAGTGGCATCTGTTGAAGTTGTATCTTTCCACTGTACTAACAATTCCTTGATGGTGCGCTGATGCAGATGACACTCACTCTGGTCCAAAACTGCTTGTGGTTGTAGCCAAATGGAGCCTTCTTCGTCCAACTCAGGAAGGTTGGTTTGAGTTTGGCACTTAGTTCCAATCACCTTCTTTAAGCAGGAAACATGAAAAGAAGGATGGAGCTTAGAATGACTGGGCAAAGATAACTGATAGGCCACATGTCCCACATGCTTGAGAATGGTATAAGGACCATAAAATTTGGGCGCCAGTTTTTGACAATGGTCAGCCTTGAGGGAATTTTGCTTATAAGGTATTAGTCGAACAAACACCTAATCTCCTTCTACAAATTGACGTTTAGAGTGACCTTGATCTTCTTGTTGCTTCATGTGATTCTGGGTCATGACCAAATTCTCTTTGAGGGTACGGAGAATAGCCTCTCGAACTGTAAGCGTTTGGTCAACCTCCTGGACCTTCGACACACCTGGAAATTATGAGAGAACTGAAGGTGTATTTTGTCCATATACCGCTTCAAAAGGAGTCATGCGGGTAGTTGTATGGTAAGAAGTGCCGTACCACCATTCAACTAGTGGTAACCATTGAGCCCACTGATTTTTCCATTCCGATGCAAAACACCTCAAATATGTTTCCAAACACTTGTTGACAACTTTAGTTTGACCATCGGTCTGGGAATGATAAGTTGTGTTGAGATGCAATTGGGTACCTTGTAGTTTAAAAAGTTCTTGCCAAAAATTGCTAGTGAAAGTGGGGTCACGATCAGAAAGAATAGAATGAGGCATGCCATGAAGCTTGAAGACCTGATCCATGAAAAGTTGAGCCACAGTGGAGGTTGTAAATGGGTGTTGAAGAGCACAGAAATAAGCATACTTGGAAAGATGATCAACTACCACCATGATGACTGATTTGTTGCCCGATTTAGGTAAGCCTACAATAAAATCCATAGAGATATCCCTCCAAATAGTAGGTGGAATCGGAAATGGTTGTAGTGTGTCAGGAGATTTGATTGTTTCGCCCTTGTTGCGTTGAAAAAAATCACATTCTACCACAAAATTGTGAACGTCTTGTTTCATACCATCCCAGAAAAGAAAAGAAAATTGTTTGACCCGGTCATAGGTTTTGGTAAACCTTGAGTGCCCAGCGGTGGGTGTAGCATGAAGCTCAGAAAGTACAATGGATTTAATTTTTGACTGTTTACTTATATACAAATGGCCTTTGTATCGAATCTCATCATTGTGACAAGAGTACCCTGGGAAAACTGGAGAATTTTCCTGCAATTGTTGTATCATATGCAAAAATTTTGAATCGTGTAGTCATTCCTAGAAAACAACTTGGAGCCAATATGGTACAATGAAGGAGAGATAAAAAAGGGACCCTTCATCTTCATATTTTCTGGAAAGTGCATCATCAACCATGTTGTCTTTACCTTTCTTGTAAATGATCTCATAATCATATCCAAAGAGCTTAGTCACCCATTGTTGTTTCTCTGGGAGGAAAGGTGTTCCAGAAAATACTTGAGGCTTTGATGATTTGTCTTAATTTGGAAGCCTTGACACAATATATAAGGGCGCCAAAGATCCATTGCATGCAGAATAGCCAACATTTCCTTTTCATGGATTGATTTACCCAAATTTATCTCTAACATTTGTTTGTTGGTAAAGGCCAAAGAACTACCCTCTTGCATAAGCATTTCTCTAATTCCTTTCCCAAAAGAATCAAATTCGAGGACAAATTTCTTTGTGAAATCAAGAAGGGCTAGGACTGGAGTGGTGCACATGGCCATCTTCAAGGTTTGAAAGGCCCGAGCAGCTACAGGAGTCCAAGTGAAAGAATTCTTTTTAAGGAGAGCAGTGAGAGGTGCCACAATATTTCCATAATTCTTAACAAACTTGCGATAATAACATGTTAAACACAGAAATCCAAGTAAGATTTTGAGAGTCTTTGGGTGAGGCCAATATTGCATAGCTTCAATCTTTTTAGGATCCACCCTAAAACCGACCTTTCCAACAAGATGACCCAAGTACTCGACTTTCAAGGCGCTAAAAGAACATTTAGATTTTTTGAGGAAAATTTGGTGTTGAGAGAGTAGATGGAGAACTTGATCCACATGAGCAAGATGGGTTGTCCAAGTTTTATGATAGATGAGGATATCATCAAAGAAAACTAATACAAAATGACGAAGAAAGGGATGAAGACATGATTCATGAGGCTTTGGAAAGTGGAGGGAGCATTACAGAAGCCAAAGGGCATGACCAAAAAATCATAGTGGCCCTCATGAGTTCGAAATGCAGTCTTAAGAATGTTTGCCTCATTCATACTTATCTGGTGGTAGCCAAAATGAAGATCAAGTTTAGTAAAGAACTGGGCACCACTCAATTCATCCAAGAGGTCATCAATGACAGGAATGGGAAATTTGTCTTTAATGGTGAGTTTGTTGAGGGCGCGGAAGTTAGGACACATGCGCCAAGAACCTTCTTTCTTAAGGACTATGACCACAGTAGAAGAGTAGGGGCTCGTACTAGGACGGATAACACCTTTGTTGAGCAATTCTTGAACAATTTTCTCAATTTCATTTTTTTGGGAAAAGGGATGACGATAGGGATGGATATTGGGAGGAAAGTTGTAGGGGAAAAGGGGAATGGAATGATCATGAACACCATGGGAAGGAGGGAGTCCTTGGGGAGTGGAAAAAACCACTTGATTTTTAGAGAGGATGGATTGGAGGTCCTGCGGCATAGAGGGTGTCTCAGTGACTTGAATGGCATGGAATTGTGCAATAATGCCAGAATGACCTTTTTTGAGCATCTTTTTCATGCGATGGGAACTGATGATCTCTGGGGAACCGGCGATGATGCCTTTGAACTTATATTGTTGGCCCTCCTGGTCGAATTGCATGGTTAATTCCTTAAAATCCATGAGAATGGGACCCAAAGTCCTTAGTCATTCTGCACCCAACACAGTGTCACAACTGCCCATGTCGATAGAAAACATATGAGATTTCATGTGGTATTGACCAATTTGGAGATGAACATTTTCACAACGTGCTCCACATTTCATGGACCCACCATTGGCAATCATGATTTGAAAATTATTGACGACCTGTATATAGCAATTAGTTTCTTGGGAAATGCAATGACGAATAAAATTATGGGTGCTTCCACTATCAACAAGAATGATGACCTACTGATTCTTAATGTAACTAATTAGCTTGAGGATTTGGGGAGCAAAGAATCCAGTGAGAGAATTTAGGGAAATTATCGGTTCAACTTCGGTAGGGTCAGAGGGAGGGGTCATGTCAGTGGGTTCAAGTGACGCGACCACAAGGGGAGCCTCAACATTGTCTTCTGAAGCATCCTCCAAGATGGCCATAAGAAGATTTTGTTCCTTACACTTGTTCCCAGGAAACTATTTGTCATCACAATTATAACAAAGGCCTTTGAGTTGGCATTCAACCATTTCTGACCTAGTCAATTTTTGGATCTTTAGTGGAGTAGAAGGAGGAGTGGGAGTGATTGGCTTAGTGCGAGGAATAAAGGAGGGTTTTTGGTTTTGAGAAGAGACAACTTGTTGTGCTTCCTTAGCTCTTTTATTAGTGTCCACCCAACTCTGAGGCCGAGCCATAAGAACATGGGCACAAATCTCATCCTTGAGGCCACTGATAAAACATTCTCAGAAAAAAGCATTAGACATGCCCTCTGTACAGAAATACAATCACTCAAAAGAAACTATAAAGTCTTCCACTATGCCAGATTGTTTCAACTTTGTCAAACGACCTAAATGGTTGGTGTCAGTGTCAAATCATTCATAAATCTCAACCACAAAGTGTGTCCAAGCCACATACCCTTGGCAGGCATTTTTTCTCCATTGCCACCATTGCCAACGTTCTTGATCTAGATGGAGAACATCATATCGGAGTTTGGCCAACTCATCTGTAATTCCATACAAAGAGAAATAATGTTCCATTTGAGTTACTCAGCCAATGGGATTTGAGCCATCAAAGTTGATCACATCCACACGCGGAAGGTGTAGGTCACACTGAAAGTGATGGGGCTGAAAATTATGGGAATGAGAGGAAGTTTCACCTTTGGGTTGCAAAGGTGGGTCAGATGAGGAAAGATCTACAAGTATATGAATTTTGGAAAAAATCATCATAGTGAAGGAGGAAAACTGGGTATTGAAGGATTCAAGTTGGGTACCAAGGTCTTGTTTGATGTTCTCCATTTTGGCGTCGATGGAGGAATGCATGTTTTTATTGATGGTGGAAAAATTGGCACTGAGTTGTCTCACTTCTTGTTGGGTTTTTGTGAAATTAGAGTGCAAGGAATTAAAGTGAGCTTCCAAGTCTTGGCTACTGGTGTGGGTCACGATGAAGAGGGAGCACGACAAGGGGTGGGTGGGACCACACAGAAAACGGGTTATGGGTGATGTGTATCACAACGATCAGGGAAACAAGGGGAATCCAATGGGGTTAAGCCCAAATAAGGGTGTTGGAAGGGGGTCAAGTCCACAAGAAGAAAAAAAATTGTTGAAAAATGACAGGTATGACTACGATAAGGGCGAAGAGAGAAATCCAATGAGATAGGTCTCAAATAATAGTGCCAACAGGATCCAAACTTTTTTTTTTACTCCTGCGGAGTTATACTCTGATCTGACGAATACTGCAGTGACGAAATGCCTAAATGCTTAACAGGAATAAATGTGTAGTAATTTTGTAACCCGAATGTAGAAGATACAGTTGCGCGACAATAGATCTTCTCTGTTATGTTTTTGTTTCTGTCCCAAGGGTTAGGGTATTCAAGGGTTCTACAGACAAGGGTTTTCCCTGTGCTATAGCTCTCTGATAGACGTGCGGGGTCCAATAGTAGTACTCGACCCAATATCTCAGGGAACCAACTATGGAGGCTAGACCATGCCCTTAGCTGTACTACCTGACTATGCAGGTACCAGAGAGTATCTTCCCGAGTGTTGTTCTCGGTGGAACTATAGCAGTCAGGCGACCGATCGATTTATCTATGGAGGGATTCAGGAGATCTAGATCGATCTGTATACAGGTGTTGTCTGATGCACTACCACTCGAAGGGGTACCAACAGGGGTTACAAGGGTGCCCAACAGATGTGTGCTTAAGTACCACTTGTATTTTGTGTGTGTGTGAATCCCCGACCGTGGTTTTATGCACGTAATGACATATCTCTATAGCTTTAAGACGTCGGAATATGTCTCTACCCTGGAAAAAAAATTAACCCACAATTTTTTGTCGAGGAAGGTGCTCCGATACCACTTGTAATATTCCATATATATAATAGTATGCAAAACAGAAATAATTAGATAGAAATGGAAGATAAACAATGATATAACCAGAACAATACCACAATAATACCAGAATAACACCAGAAAGAGCACTTTGATTAGTGAGATCAATGTTCACTTGCCTCTTCGAGGGGGTAACCTCCAGCAAAGTAGAGCTCTATTACAATAATATCCAAGACAAAACTTCTCATAGCCTCTACTCCTATTTATACTAAATATGTCTATCCAAAAGAACAAACTAGAGGAAGATCCTTCTAGAAGCAGAAACTTCTATTAGGTCTTCTTACATTTGACTTATTCTTCCTTATTGCTAGGCCTTATTAATATTAACCTTTATTACATGGAAATATATTATTCTACCTACGTGAGGGGTTAGGTCCCTAACAAAAACATTCTAAGTGTTAAAGTTTTGAATGAGAAGGGAAGTAAGGGGAGAAATATAGGCATCGGAGGTAGAGAGTGTAATATGTAGATA
>SNQJ01S0080779.1:12091-28468 GCA_010110895.2 Picea sitchensis | reverse complement strand
TTGAATTATGGGAGAGGTATTGCTCCTCTTCAAGGGGTTGATAATGTTCTTCATAAACCTCGTCTTTTATATCAGAGGATTCTTGGTATTGATTATGATACGCTTTCCTGAGATCTTCTACAATCTCAGTGGTGAATCCTTTGTCATCTAAGGCTACCATGAGATTTTGAAGGACATCTTCATACATTTGGGAATGTGGCTTGGTAAAGTCTATAAACCTACTGATGAGGTGTATGAAAGAAGATATACCCCTGTCTTTGCAACAACCCTTAAACCAATCTTGCAAGTAGGAGGGCAGAGTGAGTATGAATAATTTTATAAGAGCATCCTCTCCTCCCAAATCTATCTCTCTCAAATACTCCAAAAAAATTACGATGTGAGGAGTTGGGAGGCCCAAAAATATTGGAGAGTTTTTTAGCCATTTTGTATCAAAGTAATTTGGGTATCCTTGAAAACTTCTAAAATCAATACTCAGATACTTTTGTTCCTAGTGTACCATGATCCCATAACTTGGAAATATCGCAGATTGAGAGTAAGGTGGCACCCTGGAAAATATTAGTGGAGTTGCCAGATAATTTGCCTGGAACTATCAAAGGATAAGGGAAAACACCCCAAGTGGAGTCGCTAGGTAAGCTTGTAAGAATAAGACTCTAGAGGCAAGGCTTACCAAAAATTTGTTGTCTTGAGGAAGGTTTGACTCAGTGTTCCCTGACAATGGCGCCAAAATGTTATCGTGCAGTTAGAAGCAAGGATAAAAGGCTTGAGGTTTGAAGGTCAAACTGGCGTAACAAGAACCAATCCCACCCAATGTCACCATAATGGGATAGTTCTTTCTCTTTAGAGAGGTGAGGCCCAGGGGAGACGTCCCCAGTGACCTGGGGTTTTGAGAAGGCAAAGGATTACAATATAAAGTAGTTATTCCCCCCTCACAATTCACCACCGAGTATATAGTCCTAGCTAAACAACCAATAATAAAGTAAAAACCCCCAAAGAGATATACATGTCTGAGACAAAGCAACAACAAACTGATATATGCAAGATTTTCTCAATGGGTTAGTACTTCATATAAATCAATGACTATCTGATGAATATATAAGCAATTTGATAATAAATATTGACTAAGTCAATGTTTATAAAGTAGCAATGAAAATTATGTCACTTCTTCCATAACTGATGAAACAATGTGGCATTCAATGTAACCAATTAATACTTCATTCAATTAATTCCCTCAACACTACTTTCATTCAATTATGTCACTTCTTCCGTAAATGCTGAAACAATGTGGCATTCAATGTAACCAATTAATACTTCTTTCAATTAATGCCCTCAACACTACTCAATTGCATATTAACAAAACGTTCAGCTTCACTAATGATATTATATCTAAAGATGACAACAACATATAGGGTTAGAAGGTTAGTTTCAGGCTAGGGTTAGTGAAGTTAGAGTTTGATTCAAGATTTTGAAAGTTGTTTGTGATCAAGTTCACTTCAATGCATCAGGTCTTTAGATCAGTGCCTTAGGGTTAATAGAGTCAAATAGTGAAGGACATAAGAGCTAAAGGAGGCAAAGGTAAAAAATGGCTAAGGACTAGAGGGAGAAGCTTTGAGGTGTTGCTAAGGCAAGGCCTCAAAGTCAAAATCCTAGGGGAGAGAGGCTCACCTTGGTGTAGGAGAACTAGGCCTCGATGCTTTCTCCTCCTTCCTTAACTTAATGGCAATCATGACTAGCTGAAGATGAAGCATAAAACCAAGACAAGAGGGCTTGATGAAGCAAAGTGTTGCTACAACAAGGCTCTACCATCAAACCCTAGAAAAATTGGCCCAAGGTGTAGATAACCTAGGCTTTAGGGCGTCTCTCTCTTCTCAACTTAATAAAGGCACGACTAGCAAAAATGAAGAGAGAATGAGAGTGTAGCAACGACTAGGCTCTCTCCTTCTTCAATCAATGGCTGAAAATTTCTCTCAATGGGGACACGAGACAAGGACCTACTTGTGTGCTTGTCACCTAGGGTTTATTCAGCAAAATTATAAATATATGAAAGAAATAAAACTACAACCATTCATTCAAGAAGTTTTGCAGAAAAATACTTACATATCACCAAGAAGAAGCAATGCAAACCCTAGTTGTAACACCTTCCATTAAGAGAAATGTCAAATTATGCCAAACATATCCTCCTTCAATAAGTGCGCATTACTAAATCAGCCAATAACCCAAGAGAGGGCACAAATTTTAGACCTCACTAATGAGTGAGTGAGTTATGATGATAAAATGAAGGTAAAAATCCCTCATTTATATAGTACCATGACCTAAATTTACATTTTAGGTCATGTAAAAAGCCGACAAGGATAAAATACTAAATCATATTGTTTTTACATTAAATTGTCAAATGAAAACCCTAATCAAGCTGAAAAGAAGTAATAAGCCCCTTTAAGGGATACGTCAGCTCCTTCTAGGGAAAATGGGGCATCCTGGAGCAAAACGTTAGCCCTCCTTGGGCTTCCCCAACATGCCACACGTGCCAATGCTGCCTAGTTTGCCTCCCAAGATGTCCATGATGTTGGAGGAAGTCATGGTCAATATTGTGATGTCCTAGGCCTTCCAAGGCCAGCGTTCCACTGAAAAAGGGCCATCCGCCCTAGGTCAAGCTCTGTTAGGGTGCCTCTGGTGGAATGTCCTCTTCTTCTCCAGTGCAAAGCCCTTGATCCACCTTTGTCCTGTCTTTGCTCCCTAATGGGGTCTCAAAATCCATCTGATGGGCTCTTCAGCCCCATGGAGGTCTGAATTGACCATCTCCCCATGTGTACCGGTCCAAATGGTACATGTCCGTCGGGCATGGTCCTGCACATCAAAAGCCACACCCTCCATGGTCTCATTAGTCACAGGGATCATAGCAATGTCAATCACATCTCATCATGAATATTATTAAACATGTGCATAAAATACCTAATGCATCAGTCAAAAGCTCAAAGATATTACATAAGCTTGCAATACAAGTATGAAGAAAAGGACAGGGCATCCTATTGGGCTAGTGTCCACTGGAAAAGGAAAGTTTCCAGAAGAGACCTCATCCAAACCATGTAAGTGGGTTATGTGGTCAGGAGATGTCCAAGCATGTGGGTGTAATGAGGGCCAAGGATGCAAAAAATGTTACCTCTGGGTGCCTTTGTAGAAGCCGAGTTGTACTTGTCCTGGATGCATTTTTTCCAAGCCCATTATTGCCTTTTATTCTTCATTCTTTTATTATTTTANTTTTTTTTTTTTTCAAGAACTAATCAAGGGACACTACCTTGGCGTGGTGACCAGTGGTGACAGCGTTACCCACAAGTACTTTCACAGAAATGAGAAGGCTGGCTCGTGATAAGACCCCCTTTCCCTTGGACATGCAACCAAGAGTCACTACCCTGGCATGCTAACCAATTGGTGGCAATGTCATACTGCTAGGTACCATGGACCTAACAGGCTGGCTCGTGATGAGACCCCCTATCCTATGGTTAGGTCTTGTTTTATTACTTTTTTGTGGGTCCCTCTTATTTCTTGTTGAGAAGCCTTTTATTACTTTCTCGGGGGTCCTTGGGTGAAGCATCTCGAGGTTTTATTTTTTAGGCTTTTATCTTTTACCAGCTTGCTTTTACCTTCTGGTCCTTTAGCCCCTTCTTCCCACGAAATAAGGTGCAATCCTTAAAATAGGTCAACCTAGTGCCCAGACAAGTGGAATGGGATAAGTGAGTGGGAAACAAGATGAAAAAGTCGTGATGTTATGGGAGTGGATGATGGATTTTCATAAATCCTTCCCAGTGGCAAACCAAAACCTACAGACACAGGCTTGCTAGGGTACCCTATCAATCCCCCCAAACATGGTCAAGTGGGCAAGTGTAAGATCCAAGAAGTTGTTAGAAATAAAAGGAATTAGATGCACACATTCAAGGGTTTTGATGATCAAAATGACACATACCATGATACTTGAACTAATTACCTCATGGAGCAAGAATCATCTTTGACACAGGACCAAGCCGATGGTGATGGATGTTGTTGCCGCTGACAAGATAACGATACTAGAAGAAAAAAAAATGTGGGCCCTCCAGGGCTATGCTAAAGTCAATCCTACTCTCGGTACTCCATGTCTAGGACCTGTGGGACTCTAGACATGATCTCCTAGTTATCCCTAAAAGTGGGGGATAACATTTGGCTCCAACTCGGGGACATGTGCTCACCGTAGAGTGCATGAGAACCTCAACATCTCTGGCATAACCTGTTGACCTGCTCGATTTCAATAGAAACATTAGTAACAAAATTGGGATGTGGCCACTAACATATATATATATATATATATATATGAAACTAAAATAAAACAATCAGTAAAATTGAATGTGAAAGCAGAGCTAACATGCAAATGCTGTGAAAGCAAACTAACATGCAATGCAAATGGTATAATACACGAATGCAAAAATGCCTACTTATCTATACTTACATGTTGGTTGGATGTTGGATGTAGTCAAAAGACTAGTGTAACCAATCCAACAATGTCCCACAATACCTACCTTTATGCTTCACCATAGACCAAAATAGTGATAAGTTAAGCACAATAATAACATGAGTTAGAAAATGTATCATATCAATGGAAACTGTAAGATCAACTCATGGAGGCGGGTGGGAGGGAAAAAGTGATGCCAAGACAGGCCCTCAGGAGAGTGCTCAATCCATCTCAAAAATGGATCGTGAAAAGTCAAAGGTTCAAAAGACCAACTCGAGGAATCTGAATGTTGTCTACCTTGGATGTCTTCACAATTTGAGGCCTGAGAAGGGATTAGCAAAAACTGAAAGGATGACTGACCATTCCTTAAGGGGAGGCTGGAAAACTGTGATAATAAGCTTCTTCTTGAGGTACTCAACTTTCCTCTAAAATCTAGAATGAGGTTGTATCTTACAAGAGACTTGGGATAAGGGACATATTTCCAAACCATACCTTCAGTGACATAGTGAGGTAAAGTGATCAAAGGGAGGTGGAAAATTTTATCACAAGTATCTTGCTTTAGGGAAACAACTTCCTCATTTTTATCAATATTTGAGCATAATGATGGTTGATAATTTTCTTCATAGAATAAATCCAAGTGCTCAGAAGAACAATCATGAAAGTCCTCAAGGTATGACCGAAAATTATTAGGAGAGCATAGTATCAATTCATCCTTGGGTGTCTGAATAATCATGTCATGTTCTTGTTGCCAAATGCTAAACTTCTTATCAACTTCAGGTAAATGCAACTTTTGAAAATGACCCTCAATGTCGTGAATGGGATCCCCATCATATCCAATCACATCCCATTTATGTTTCCCGACATGTATGAACTCATTAATATTATCAACAAAGCCATCATTTTCATCATAACATGAAGGGTTTAGAAAATCCAAAACTTCTTCACTTTTCACATCATAAGATAGAGAATCATTAAAAATTTGGAAAGGGAAATAACTCACTTTGCTCACTTCTTCCTATGCAGGAGCTTCGAGTACTCGAATGTCTTCATCAAATGGAAGACTTGCCTCTACATCTTCTAGTTTGTCCGAAGGCTCCATTTCTTCTTTACTGTTTGAGTCATAGAATAAAGTATCATCAAAAATTTCGAAAGGAAAATAACTTACCTCATTCTCTTCATTTTTTGCAGGAGGAATAGCATCTTGGAGAGCTTCGTTGGATGGAGGAGCGTTTACTGGTGCTTCATCGTCATAATTCACTTCTCTACTTATATATTCACCACATTCTATTGAATTATGGGAAAGGTCTTTCTCCTCTTCAAGGGGTTGACATTGTTCTTCATAAACCTCGTATTTTATATCAGAGGATTCTTGGTATTGATCATGATATGCTTTCCTGAGATATTATACAATCTCAATGGTGAATCCTTTGTCATCTAAGGCTACCATGAGATTTTGAAGAACATCTTCATACGTTTGGCAATGTGGCTTGGTAAAGTCTATAAACCTACTAATGAGGTGTATGAAAAAAGATATACTCCTGTCTTTGCAACAACCCTTAAACCAATCTTGCAAGTAGGAGGGCAGAGTGAGTATGAATAATTTTATAAGAGCATCCTCTCCTCCCAAATCTATCTTGCTCAAATTCTCCAAAACAATTACGATGTGAGGAGTTGGAAGGCCCAAAAATATTGGAGAGTTTTTTAGCCATTTTGTATCAAAGTAATTTGGGTATCCTTGAAAACTTCTGAAATCAATACTCAGATACTTTTGTTCCCAATGTGCCATGATCCCATAACTTGGAAATATCACAGATTTGAGAGTAAGGTGGCACCCTGGAAAATATTAGTGGAGTTGCCAGATAATTTGCCTGAAACTATCAAAGGATAAGGGAAAACACCCTAAGTGGAGTCGCCAGGTAAGCTTGTAAGAATAAGACTCTAGAGGGAAGGCTTACCAAAAAGTTGTTGTCTTGAGGAAGGTTTGACTTAGTGTTCCCCGACAATGGTGCCAAAATGTTATCGTGCAGTTTGTAGCAAGGATAAAAGGCTTGAGGTTTGAAGGTCAAACTGGCGTAACAAGAACCAATCCCACCCAATGTCACCATAATGGGATAGTTTTTTCTCTTTAGGAAGGTGAGGCCCATGGGAGACGTCCCCGGTGACCTGGGGTTTTGAGAAGGAAAAGGATTACAAGATAAAGTAGTTATTCCTCCCTCACAAGTCACCACCGAGCAGATAGTCCTAGCTAAACAACCAATAATAAAGTAAAAACCCCCAGAGAGATATACATGTTTGAGACAAAGAAACAACAAACTGATATTTGCAAGATTTTTTCAATGGGTTAGTACTTCATATAAATCAATGACTATCTGATGAATATATAAGCAATTTGATAATAAATATTGACTAAGTCAATGTTTATAAAGTAGCAATGAAAATTATGTCACTTCTTCCATAAATGTTGAAACAATGTGGCATTTAATGTAACCAATTAATACTTCATTCAATTAATGCCCTCAACACTAGTCAATTGCTTATTAACAAAACGTTCAGCGGCACTAATGATATTATAGATAAAGATGACGACAACATATAGGGTTAGAAGGTTAGTTTTAGGCTAGGGTTAGTGAAGTTAGAGTTTGATTCAAGATTTTGAAAGTTGTTTGTGATCAAGTTCACTTCAACGCATGAGGTCTTTAGATCAGTGCCTTAGGGTTAATGGAGTCAAATAGTGAAGGATGCAAGAGCTAAAGGAGGCAAAGGTAAAAAATGGCTAAGGACTAGAGGGAGAAGCTTTGAGGTGTTGCTAAGGCAAGGCCTCAAAGTCAAAACCCTAGGGGAGAGAGGCTCACCTTGGTGTAAGAGAACTAGGCCTCGATGTTGTCTCCTCCTTCCTTAACTTAATGGCAATCATGGCTAGTTGAAGATGAATCATAAAACCTAGACAAGAGGGTTTAATGAAGCAAAGTGTTGCTACAACAAGTCTCTACCAACAAACCCTAGAAAAATCGGCCCAAAGTGTAGATAACCTAGGCTTTAGGACGTCTCTCTCTTCTCAGCTTAATAAAGGTACGACTAGCAAAAATGAAGAGAGAATGAGAGTGTAGCAATGACTAGGCTTTCTCCTTCTTCAATCAATGGCTGAAAATTTCTCTCAATGGGGACATGAGACAAGGACCTACTTGTGTTCTTGTCACCTAGGGTTTATTCAGCAAAATTATAAATATATGAAATAAATAAAACTACAACCATTCATTCAATAAGTTTTGCAGAAAAATACTTACATATCACCAAGAAGAAGCAATGCAAACCCTAGTTGTAACACCTTCCATTAAGAGAAATGCTAAATTATGCCAAAAATATCCTCCTTCAACAAGTGTGCATCACTAAATCAGCCAGTAACCCAAGAGGGCACAAATTTGAGACCTCACTAATGAGTGAGTGAGTTGTGATAATAAAATGAAGGTAAAAATCCCTCATGTATACAGTACCATGACCTAAATTTACATTTTAGGTCATGTAAAAGGCCGACAAGGCCAAAATACTAAATCATATTGTTTTTACATTAAATTGTCAAATTAAAACCCTAATCAAGACGAAAAGAAGTAATAAGCCCTTTTAAGGGAGACGTCATCCCCTTCTAGGGAAAATGGGGCATCCTGGAGAAAAACATTAGCCCACCTTGGGCTTCTCCAACCTGCCACACATGCCAATGCTGCCTAGTTTGCCTCCCAAGATGCCCATGATGTTGGATGATGTCATGGTCAATATGGTGACATCCTAGGCCTTCCAAGGCCAACGTTCCACTGAAAAAGGGCCATCCCCCCTAGGTCAAGCTCTGTTGGGGTGCCTCTTGTGGAACGTCCTCTTCTTCTCTAGTGCAAATCCCCTGATCCATCTTTGTCATGTCTCTACTCCCTGATGGGGTCTCAACATCCATCTGATGGGCTCTTCAGCCCCATGGATGTTCGAAATGATAATCTCCCCATGTGTACTGGTCCAAATGGTACATGTCTGTTGGGCATGGTCCTACACATCAAAATCTATGACCTCCATGGGCTCATCAGTCACAGGGATCATAGAAATGTCAATCACATCTCTTCATCAATATTATTAAACATGTGCATAAAATCCCTAATGCATCAGTCAAAAGCTCAAAGATATTACACAAGCCTGCAATACAAGTCAGAAGAAAATGGCAGGGCATCCTATTGTGCTAGTGTCCACTGGAAAAGGAAAGTTCTCGGAAGAGACCTCATCCAAACCATGTAAGTGGGTGATGTGGTTAGGGGATGTCCAAGCATGTGGGTGTAATGAGGGCGAAGGATGCAAAAAATGTTACCTGTGGGTGCCTTTGTAGAAGTTGAGTTGTACCTGTCCTGCATGCATTTTTTCCAAGCCCATTCTTGCTTTTTATTCTTCATTGTTTTATTCTTGTATTCTTTATTTATTTTTGTTCAAGAACTAATCAAGGGACACTACCCTGGCATGGCGACCAGTGGTGACAATGTTACCCACAAGTACTTTCACAGAAATGAGAAGGTTGGCTCATGATGAGACCCCATTTCCCTTGGCCATGCAACCAATAGTCATTGCCCTGGCATGGTAACCAGCTGGTGGCAATGTCATACTGCTAGGTACCATGGACCTAATAGGCTGGCTCATTATGAGACCCCCTATCCTCTGGTTAGGTCTTGTTTTATTACCTTTTTTCTGGGTCCCTCTTTTTTCTTGCTTAGAAACCTTTTATTGCTTTCTCGAGGATCCCTGGGCGAAGCATCTTGAGGTTTTATTTTTTAGGATTTTGTCTTTTACTAGCTTGATTTTACCTTCTAGGCCTTTAGCCCCTTCTTCCCACGAGATAAGGTGCAATCCTGAAAATAGGTCAACCCAGTGCCCGGACAAGTGGAATGGGATAAGCGAGCAGGAAACAAGATGAAAAAGTGGTGTTGTGATGGGAGCAGATGATGGATTTTCATAAATCACCCCCAGTGGCAAACCAAAACCTACAAACACAGGCTTGCTAGGGCACCCTGTCAATCCCCCCAAACATGGTCAAGTGGGCAAGTGTAAGATCCGAGCAGCCGTTAGAAATAAAAGGAATTAGATGCACACATTCAAGGGTTTTGATGATCAAAGTGACACATACCATGATACCTGAACTAATTACCTCATGGAACAAGAACCATCTCTGACACAAGACCAAGCTGATGGTGATGGATGTTGCTACTGCTGACAAGATAAAGATGCTGGAAGAAAGAAAAGGTGGGCCCTCCAGGGCTATGGTAAAGTCAATCCTATTCTCGGTACTCCATGTCTAGGACCTATGGGCCTTAAGACATGATCTCCTAGTTATCCCTAAAAGTGGGGGATAACATGCCCTATCTACTTACTCAAGGGTCCGAGGATCTGAAGTAGTCAAAGCCTGGAAAGGATAAAGTGAAATCATATAACCACCTAATCATGTATTCTAAATATCTCCCCTTGTGCTTAATTATAAACCAAACCAGTGACAAGTTAAACATCATATAATCATAACCATGAATGAGAACATAACCAGACATAGAAAATAACACATGGAGGAGGGAGGGAGGGAGAAAAACCCGTTGATAAAAATATCTACAGTTTTGGTTTATGCCTCTCTGAATGGGGCTGATATATATAGATGGAGGTTCTTCTTATTCTAGACTGTTGCTTCCTGAAGACTGGGAAAGGATGAAAAAATATTCACATCCCCTCCTTATGCTTTCCAACTTGTTCTTGGATTCACAAATTTTTGGTTGGATGGACAACTTAGTCTTAGATAACACTCCTGGAGCATCTCTTGTGATGGAAAGCATCTTGGTTGGTCTGGCTGGTGAGGTATCTAGAAAAGGTGAGGATGAGTGAACTTATTTTAATGCAGTGACATGAACAGATGAGATAGAAAGGGGTAAAAGATCGCTACCATGAAAGCTCCTATCCAAACTAACAGTCTCATCTTTTGGATACATGGGTTGTTTGTTGATGATTACAGCTATGTGGGACATTCACCAACCTACAAACCTGTGAGATGTGGATCATTACAGCTATGTGAGTCTTTCTCTCAGCTTACAAACCTGAGAGAAAGCCTCTAAGAAGGGTACATGGTTCCTGCCTGAGACAGAGTTGGAATGTAGAGATGACCTCCTTCATTCAGGGAGTTGAGAATAACTACAGATGATTATCCAATGGGAAAGACGATCTATTGAGTTAGACGTTTCTCTCGCTGAGCACAAGGTGACGTGTGAAATCCCAAAGTGTTGGGTGCATCGCCACATGAACAGAAATGAAGATGATGTATTAGCCTCCTCTGAGCAGCAGAGTTGACGAGAAAACCCCAGATGATTCTCCTGTGTGAGGCAGTGGGAAAGAAGATCTGTAGAGTGGACATGCCTATGGACGAGCACAGGTGAACGTGTGAAGATCTGGTTCTTTTGTGTAATGTAGTGAGCCAGAGATATGACATCCCTATGGATGTATCCCTAGTGGATGAGCACTAGTGGGCGTATCAGATCCCTTGCTATATATTGTTCAAGAGTCAGACCTACTTGTAACCCTAATTTTTATGTAAAGGGTACATGCCTACACCACCTTAATGTGATTAGTAATAAATGTAAAAGATAATTAATCTAGTTAATATTAATTATAATGTGACTTCGAGAGGTCGGCCATGTTGTGCCCATAGACACTTTTGTTGATAGTGTTAAGGTTTAAGCTATTATTAGGTTTCTTTTCAATTTACTAGATAACCATAGCATAGATAGGATCACTGAGAAATACACAATCACAAGAGACACATCATTTATCCTCGGAAACCCTCATGGGGGACAAAACCCAACAAAAAATTCCTTAATATAGATAGCCAATACAATGCCAAGAGAATAAACCAAACAATATAGAAAGTCCTCTCCCAAGTAGTGTGCCTCTCTCTCTCTCTCTTCTTCTCCAATTGCAGCTCCAAATTTGCGCTTTGATGATCAAGTGAGTGAGTGAACAAATGAGGTGTTGACCTCCTTTATTTATACAATCTGGTAGGTGTGAATGGAAGTGTCTTTTCACTGGCAGGGCCGACTTCTCATTCTGGGTGGTTAGAACCACCTTAATTTAATCTGGGGGCTGACTTCTCATTCTGCCTATTACAATTAGGGTTTGATCAATCCCCAAAAGGGGATTTGGTCATTTACAATGCCCGACATGATCAATCCACAAAAGGGGATTGATCTAATGAATAATGTGTTGGCTACAGAAGTCACTCTTGGATTGCAGCAAGAGTAAGCCTGAGGCCCATCAGTTTATGTCACAAATTGTTAAAAAGAGGGTGATCGAATGGAAGTAAACTCAAAACAATATCACTCACTCAGAAGACTGGGTTGGAACAGCAAGGACATGTGAGGTCTTGATTTAACTTAGGCCAGTAAATTTGCATAGTGGTGGGTAAGTGAAAGAAAAGAAAGGGGAAAAGTCTCAGATATGAGATCCTCTCAGACCAAAGAAACTTCAAAGTAAACCTCAAACGTTGCGGAACTAATACAATCAAACATGCATTATATAGTTACAACAACACCTGACTGGATCATCCATACCTGGGCTTTCAGATTCAGAGGAACAAGGAAAGGAGGAGATTGGCCGCCATTAAACAAGAAATCTCAAAATATCATTTGTATAACCAAAGAACCAGAGGCTTTGTTAAAGATTTACAGTCAAGAGCTTCGCTCTACCATCGATGCCTTCAGAAATACAAAAACTGAGCATATATACTCAGAGCAATTTTCCCACTTCGCAGCAGGGAGGTAGCTAGGACATTAAAGTCCAAGTTAGCGTGTGCAGGCTCCTTGGTCAAACCTAGATGGAACTCCTTCGTCAGACGCCACTTTAACTCAACATGGCTTTTGTAGGGGAACCTGCATACAAGGGTACCACAAGCTGATTTCTCTAGGCCTCCCATACCTTCCATTAATGGGTTGAGCTGAGGTCTCAACCACCTACTCAATATTCATTTACTGCCTCCTGCAGCTAAACCCGGCGCTTCGGCCCTTTAACCAGCTCCTTCTATTACCCCAAGTGACCACGGGTCGTGACCCTGCACTCATCTTCAAAGGCGCTCTTCACGTTTCGGTGATTCTCGATGTAGTGGAGGAGTGGCCCTTTGTCTCTTGACATCCCGGTAGCCGAAATGCTGAAATGGCTCCCGGGCGTTTTTCATTTCGCGTTTCGGGTTTCGGTGATTCCTCATGCAGTGGAGGAGTGGCCCTTTGCCTCTTGACATCCTGCTAGCCGAAATGCTGAAATGGCTCCCGAGCGTTTTTCATTTCGCGTTTCGGGTTTCGGTGATTCCTGATGTAGTAGAGGAGCAACCCTTTGCCTCTTAACATCCTGGTAGCCGAAATGGCTCCCGGGCATTTTTCATTTCACGTTTCGGGTTTCGGTGATTCTTGATGCAGTGGAGGAGCAACCCTTTGCCTCTTGACATCCCAGTAGCCGAAATGCCAAAATGGCTCTCGAGCGGTTTTCATTTCGGGTTTCGGGGTTTCGAAATGCAGTGGAAGAGAGAGACCCCATGTCCTTTGAAGTCCCGGTAGCCGAAATGTCGAAATGGCTCTTGGGGGCTTTTCACATTTCACGTTTCGGGGTTTCAAAATGCAGTGGAAGGGAGAGACTACATGTCCTTTAAATTCCCAGTAGCCAAAATGTCGAAATGGCTCCCAGGCGCTTTTCTCATTTCACATTTTGGGGTTTTGGCCATAAGAGATGAGCTCATGCGCTAGACCTCGTGCAACTCTGCGACTCAAACTTACCCGATGACCGTCAATCTGCTCCATCTATGGATCCTTGTCATTGAAAACAAAATGCCTGCTCACTTGATTTTAAAGCCAAAATGGACTTCTTCTGTGTGTTGCACTCGACGCTCATGACCGCGGTCTTTGAATAAAATGCATTTGATGGGTTTTTGAAACCCCCTTTCTACGCATTTATACCAAGGACCTGAAATCGGAGAGAAACGCCACCTTGCAAGAATTGGCGCTAACATTAGGCTCCATGGGGGATAGAGTCGTCCCTGCAATGCTCTAAGAACTCCTTTTGCAGTTCTAGTTGCCTTGCCTTGGGCTATAAAAAAACAAAATAAACATAGATGCTCCAAGGAGCTTATTTATGTACGGTCCTAAACTAATAAATTTCTTTACATGGGGCTAGGTCAAAGCAAACTTCCACCATAGCCACTCAAGCAACTTCCTGAATAGAAGCTCCTTTCTTCTGTTGATGATCACAAACAGATGGTGTAACCGTGACAGCAGAATGATTACACTCTTCAACTCCTCCTTACAGGCTGAAGTTTAGATGAAAAAGGGTGGCTCCAAATTGTGAAGGAGATACAACTCCATATATTCCTCCACAGGCTCATAGGACCAGTGGAAAACTCTAGAAAATGAGTGACAAGCAGCCTCCTCTGCTACACAGTTGTTCATGTGTGGTTGAATATCTCTGGTAAGCACAGGTGGGTGGATAACTGATGTAGGCTTGTTGATATCAGGCGATGGCTGCTCGCTGACTAGCTCTGGGCACAATATAAAATGTCCCTTCTGCTTCTCTTATGGTTCTTCTCCTTCTTCTCCTTGTCTCTCTCCAGAGTCAGATTCGTAATCGTCATAAACAGGACTCGTGGGAGAGTTATGCTCTTCCTCGTGCTACTCAGCGTCTTCTGAAGGACTGGGATGGTTGATTTCCTCATGATATTGTTCTTTAGTAAATAGAGGATAAGGCTCTGCGGTCTGTTCTTGGAAATCCAACATATCCAGCTCAGAATCTGATTCATAGCTGTCATATATAGGTTGGCTTCTCCTATGGTCAACAATTTGAGATGTGGGACTCTATTGCTCCTCTTCTAAATAATCATCAAAGTTGGGTGAGAAAAAAACTCCTCTATTTTGCAAAAATGGAACTATCTCTTGATCCTCCATTTCGACCCCGAATGCAAACACATCATGGGAAATCTCGTGAAGAAAAAGAGAACAATCCATTTCCACCATCGCTTCCTCCTTTAAATCTAAGACAACAGGCTCATCAGGGGCAGAAACTAATGTCTCTACAACTATGAAATCTTCAATATCCTCTTCAAACAAGCCGCCAAGAACATCTGCCTCAAGGACTGGAAAATCCTCTTTGCTGTCTTCAGATTCCAACCTTTCTAGTCAAGCAGAGAGAGATTTCACCTACTCCATCAACTCACTCAGAGAATCCTCTTCTAAGGCTAGAAAATCCTCTACACATCATTCAACTTCCCACCTATCTAGTTGGGAAGAGAGAGATTTTATCAGTTCCCTAACTTTGCCCAAAGCATCTTCCTCCTCCCCAGGGTCCTCATCCTTATATCTTCTCTTATCCTCACAACCTTCATGAGACACAATCATATCTTTCTCATTGTCCTCACATTCCTCACAACAGCTATGATAGATAAACTCAGAGGAATAAAACTTTTGATAGGGCCTATTAAAATCTGCATGGAATTCACTGATTGAAGAAATGCTAGCAAGGGGTAGAGAACGATACCATCCACGAGCATCCCCTGCTAACGAGAACATGAACATTTTCAATAATACATCCTCATGATGTATCTCCCACTGATGCATGAGTTCATGAAACTCACGGAGATGCTGAGCAGGGTTGTCCTCCTTACGCTCTCTAAATATGGGCAAATAATCGCTCCATTCATCCGGAGAAGGAACAACATTAGGAAAACCAGGAATAGCAGAAAAATTAAAAGGAGCAAACCTCCGAGCCAGGATTTTCTCCATTCTGAACCAGCAGAGTCGCCAATCGATCCTTGAATCATGGAGTCACTAGGTGAAAGATTCACATCTTTGAATGTGTCTGGTCCTTGTTCACCATCAAAGGCCAAATCTTTAACATTGTGTCCTCCTAGGAAACTTCTCAGGCTGAGAAAGCAGTTGTTGAAACCTTCTCGAGAAAGCTCCTCTATGTCAGCTTTCAGGCATGCTAAAGTAGCCACAACTGAAAAAGTGATGTGGAAACATTGGAGTCACCATAGTGGAGTCACCAGGTGCATAGTAGTAATCTCGATGTACTAGGTTCTGATGCACCCTCAGGACCAGTAAGCTTTGTCATTCAATCCCAGGGAAAATCTTCAATTTCGTCCTCGGCAACGGCACCAAAAATGTTGGCTACAGAAGTCACTCTTGGATTGCAGCAGGAGTAAGCCTGAGGCCCATCAGTTTATGTCACGATTTGTTAAAAAGGGGGTGATCGAATGGAAGTAAACTCGGAACCATATCACTCACTCAAAAAAATGGGTTGGAACAACAAGGACATGGGAGGTCTTGATTTAACTTAGGCCAGTAAATTTGCATAGTGGTGGGTAAGTGAAAGAAAAGAAAGGGGAAAAGTCTCATATATGAGATCCTCTCAGACTAGAGAAACTTCAAAGTAAACCTCAAATGTTGCAGAACTAATACAATCAAACATGCATTATATAGTTATAGCAACACTTGACTGAATCATCCATACCCAGGCTTTCAGATTTAGAGGAACGAGGAAAGGAGGAGGCTGGCCGCCATTAAACAAGAAATCTCAAAATATCATTTGTATAACCAAAGAACCAGAGGCTTTGTTAAAGCTTTACAGTCGGGAGCTTAGCTCTACCATCAATGCCTTCAAAAATACAAAAATTGAGCATATATACTCAGAGAAATTTGCCCACTTCGCAGTAGGGAGGTAGTTGGGACATTAAAGTCCAAGTTAGCATGTGCAGGCTCCTTGGTCAAACCTGGATGGAACTCCTTTGTGAGATGCCACTTTAACTCAGCATGGCTCTTGCAGGGGGACCTGCATATAAGGGTACCACAGGTTGATTGCTCCAGGACTCCCAT
>SNQJ01S0080777.1:61157-82219 GCA_010110895.2 Picea sitchensis | reverse complement strand
TTACATTCATTGACCTCTTCCTACAGGTCCATTTACATCACATATTCATACTTATGAGTTTTTCCATAGTCCTTGGCCAGTTCAGTTATATTTACAATCTGGGGGAAACAGGGTGTTACAGAACCAATCAGCACAATACCATCAAGGAGACGTTTGGAGCCACCTATAGCCAATCGCGTTGTAGAAAGAGAAATGAGAGAGATTCGTGCAATATTAGAGGCGATGGAAGCAACGCGTAGGAGAGCACCTAATGTTGGCGACATCAATGGTGTGGAAAGTGAAGAAATAGAAGTTGAAGAAGCTGCAGGGGAAAAAAAAATTGAGGAACACTTGCTGAGAGTGGTTGTTAAATTGGGAGCTAGAGCCAAGATAGACATCCCAATGTATGAAGGCAACTTGGATGCTGAAGAATTTTTGGATTGGATAAGATCCATGGACAAATAGTTCGACTATGAATATGTTGGTGAGGAGAAGAAGGTGAGACATGTTGTCACCGTGTTGAAAGGACATGCAACACTGTGGTGGGATGAACTATAGGATGAGAGGAGAAGCAAAGGAAAATAGAATATAAAGTATTGGGAAAAAATGGTAGCCAAGTTGAAGGCTAAATTCATACCCAAAGATTATCAAATAAATATGTTCAGGAAGCTGTAGAACCTGAGATAGAAGGGTATGACAGTGAAAGAGTACACAAAGGAGTTATACAAGCTGAATATTAGGACTAGACAAAGAGAGAAAGATGAAGAAAAATTTGCCAGATATATAAATGGCTTGAGATATGAAATCCAGGATGAGATCAGCATGATGTCAGTAAGGACAATAAAGGATGCTTATCAAATTGCACTGAAGGAAGAGGAGAAGTTGGCCAGAAAACAGAGTCAACGAAGTAGAGGAAGAAGCCCAAACAAAGCTGAGGGAGTAGACCATGACAAGGCATATAATACCAAGAATGAGACTGAGAAACCACACAGTCACTCAGAAAGAGGAGGAAATTATCGAGGGAGACAAAGTGGTGGAAGAATTTATTCTAGAGGAAGAGGAAGAAGCAGAGGAGGAGAGATAATATGTTATGCCTGTGGAAAGACAGGCTGAATAAAAGAAAGAAGGAGGTGAAGCTCATATTTTAGAAACTTAGAAGTTGAATGTTGAGGCAAAAGGAGAAGAATATGGAAGATATTTGATGTTAAGGAAGGTTCTCTTGAAGCCAAAACCAGAAGTTGACAAACCAGTACAAAGGAACAGTTTATTCAAGACAGCTTGCAAGACTAAAGACAAAGTATGCAAGGTGATAATTGATAGTGGGAGCACTGATAACTTAGTATCAACAGAGATGGTGGAGAAACTGGAGTTGGAGACAACTTCACACCCAAGTCCATATAATGTCTCCTGGTTGCAAAAAGGAGACCAGGTAATGGTAACTAAACAATGCCTTGTTGAATTTAAAATAGGTGGATATAGAGATGAGATTTTGTGTGATGTAATTCCCATGGATGTATGTCACGTTTTGTTGGGAAGACCATGGAAGTTTGACAGGAATGTCATTCATGATGGGAGAATAACTAATTACACTTTAGAAAAGAATGGTAGAACACACATGTTGTTGCCAATAGAAGAGAAGAAATTAAATGAAGAGGCTAGCACAAGCATACTTCTCATGAGTGGGAAGGAAATCCTGAGTGAGGTCAAGAAGAAACGGGAGATGCAGTTTGTTGTGGTGAGGAAACCCAGAGCTGTCCCTACAAGTACTTCTATGGATGATTTTCCTAAAGAAGTTCAGGAACTGTTAGAGAATTTTTTTGACATAGTAGTGAATGAGTTTCCTAACTCATTTCCACCCATCAGAAGTATCATCCATCATATTGATTTAATACCAGGAGCAAGTCTACCAAACAAAGCAGCGTATAGATTGACACCTCAAGAGAATGAGGAGGTAAGGAAACAAGTCCATGATTTATTAGACAAGGGTTTAGTCAAAGAAAGCTTGAGTCCATGCACAGTACCAACTGTGTTGATCCCAAAGAAGGATGGAGTATGGAGAATGTGTACAGACTTGAGAGCCATAAACAAGATCACCATCAGGTATAGATTTCCTTTGCCAAGAATGGATGACTTAATGGATTTTTTAAGTGGAGCAAATTTCTTTTCTAAGATAGATTTGAAAAGTGGATATCACCAGATAAGGATGAGAGAAGGTGATGAGTGGAAAACAACCTTTAAGACAAATGAAGGGTTGTATGAGTGGCTTGTTATGCCATTTGGATTAACAAATTCCCCAAGTACTTTTATGACACTGATGAATGAAGTATTTAAGGATTTCATTGGTAAGTTTGTGATTGTGTATCTAGATGATATACTAGTCTTCAGTAAAACTGAAGAAGAGCATTTGAGACATCTGACATTAGTGATGAGGAGACTACAGTAGGACAAGTTGTTGATAAATTTGAAGAAGTCCTCTTTTATGAAGAACGAACTCATTTACTTGGGTTTTGTGATCTCTTCAAATGAATTGAAGATGGATTCAGAGAAGGTGAAAGAAATCAAAGAATGACCACCACTAGGGAGTATGTTTGAAGTAAGAATATTCCATGGATTAACGAGTTTTTACAAGAAGTTCATTAGATATTTCAGTGGAATTTGTGCACGAGTGATGGACACAGCGAAGAAGAGACACAAATATTTTAAATGGACAGAAGAAGCTGAGAAAAGTTTCAATATATTGAAGGAGAAGATAACAGAACGACCAATTCTGGTCTTGCCAAATTTCGAGAAGACATTTCAAGTAAGGTGTGATGCGAGTGGAGTTGCAATTGGAGTAATTTTGAGCCAAGATGATAGGCATGTTCCAGATTTCAGTGAGAAGCTGAATGAGACTAAGAGAAAGTACTCCACATATGATAAAGATTTTTATGACATAATTCAAGCCTTAAAGAAATGGAGGCATTGCCTTGTTCCAAAGGAATTTGTCTTGTATAGTGATAGCCAGGCTTTACAATTCATAACCAAATAGGAAAAATTGAATTAGGGACATGCAAAGTGGATTGAGTTTATGTAGAATTTTACTTTTGTCATGAAACATATTTCTGGAAATTCTAACAAAGTTGTTGATGCATTAAGCAGGAGATGTTTTATTCTGCAGGAGTTTCAAGTGAAGACCTTAGGATTTGAACACCTTAAGGAAATGTATAGTGATGATCCAGATTTCAAGGAATCATATGAAGCATGTGAAAATATTGTGCTGAGGGACAGAAGTCAGTGGACATAATATATGGTTCAAGAGGGATTGTTGTTCAAGGGAAATCAACTGTGCATACCAAAATGCTCAATGAGGGATAACCTTTTGAAGGAAAAGCATAGTGGAGGATTGGATGGACATTTTGGCCTTGATAAAAAAAAATCACAGTTGAGTAGTTCATATTATTGGCCAGGTATGAGGACCGAAGTGATAAAGTTTGTAAACAGATGTAGAATCTGCCAACATGCAAAAGGCAAAAGACAGAACACTGGATTGTATCATCCATTTCCAATACCGGAGAGGCCTTGGGATGCAATAAGCATGGATTTTGTATTGGGATTGCTAAGAACACAAAGAAGATGTGATTCCATATTTGTGGTGGTATATAGATTTTCAAAAATGGCACACTTTATCCCATGCCAGAAGACTAGTGATGCCACATGTGTTGCAAATTTATTTTTCAAGGAAGTTGTTCGACTTCATGGATTACCCAAAAGCATTATCTCAGACAGAGACACCAAATTTGTTGGTCATTTCTGGAGAAAACTGTGGAAGAAGTTGGGAAAAGATTTTTCCTTCAACTCAGCTTATCACCCTCAGACAGATGGAAAAACTGAGGTGGTGAACAGAAGTTTGGAAAACTTATTGAGGATTCTGTTCGTTGAGCATCATAGTCAGTGGGATTAGATTCTTCCACAAGCCGAATTTGCATACAATGACTCACCAAATAGGAGCACTGGAAAGAGCCCATTCCAAATACTGTATGGAATGTAGCCAAGAGGAGTATCTGAGTTGAGGGACTTAGAACAGAGTGAGTTCAGAAGTGTTGGAGAAGAAGCTTTTCCTGCAGAAATGTAGAAGCTCCATAGCTAGATCAGAGAGCAGTTGTAGAGCTCTAGCCAAGAGTACAAGCGCAGAGTTGATCAACATCGCAGAGAGATTCAATTAGAAGTAGGAGATAATGATTTCGAACATCTCAAGAAATAAAGGTTCCCAAGGGGAACATATAAAAAGTTGAAGATGAAGAAGATTGGACCATGCAAGATCCTAAGAAAATTTGGTAACAATGCTTATGAGATAGAGCCGCCAGAGGATGTGGGGATATCACCCATATTCAACATTTCAGAACTGTATCCTTACAGGGAAGATGACACAGAGAGATCAGAAGATCAAGAGAAGATTCAGTGGGAGAAGCAGATGTCTGTAGCAGAAAATCCATAGATGGGGAAGATCGTTGATCAGAGGACTGGCAAGAAGACCAGGAGGAAGACCTATTTTGAATATTTGGTCAAGTGGAAGGGACACCGGATAGAATATGCAAGTTGGGAAAATGAATTTGATATCCAGAAGCATGGAAAGTCAGTGCGGGAGCTCATGGTCAGGATTCCATGTTTTTTTGTCCAGGAGAGTATGATGCAGGAGAATCGCCAGCAAGCACACGTGGAGGGACAACTTAGCGTCATAACGCACCTTTTGAATTATTTTGGAATCTTAAACGGTGGCGTTTCCTGTCAATATTTTTAAACTGATTGAAAACTGAAGAAGATCAAACGCTTGGGATCTGAATGATCACAAGTGATCTGGGAGTTTCACTCCTAGAATCTTATGTAACGAAACTTAAGTAGTAGTTAGTTTTTTTTCGAGAAAACGAGTAGTCGGAGGGAACCCTAGGAGCCCTCTGGGATAAATAGAGGTGTTGTATGCCCGAATGAGACTGTTGCAAATTAATAGGATATTTCTGTGATTTAATCGTTACTGAACTTTTGGTTATTGTTTTATCATAGTTGTAGCTATTTAAATTTGAATGAATATAACAGAGGAAAATTGATCCAATGCATGGTGTTTCTATTGTTTAAAGTTGCCTGTTATTTTTTGTTTCCATGAATGAATGAGTTATGTTATTAAGCATATGATATTGTGAAGCATTGGAATAAGCTTCAATTGTTTCTATTCGTTGAGTTCATGCAAGGTGTGCATATATTCTGGAAAGAGTGTGTTGACGGAGTCTGTTTCGACTCAAAATATCATAAGAGATAGCATGAAAATTTCATTTTCAAGCAGTGCAAAGGGACTGCTGCAAGGTGTGCACAGTCACCCACAAGAAGTTAATTCTTGCGTAGGAATATGTCGCAAGGAGTGCACAGATTGGAAGTTCGACTAAGTGTCAGATTAATCCCTTTGAGGAGTCAAAGGGTCCGAGAGATAAAGCTCAAGAGAGATAGCGGGGAGAAATATTCAAAGGGAGTGAAGCTCTGTAGGTTTCACGAGGCACCGACTAAGATCCATCTAGGAGGGAGTGGGATCGTTCCATATCGTTGGATCTGGGCAAAGCGCACGTATTTTAAGTCTCGGCCTGCACATAGGAGCGAGGATTTGTCGAAGTCCCGAAGAGGCCAGGGATCATCCATCATCTAGAAGAACATGTGGTGGGAATCCATAATCTTCGGGTGAAACCACTCTGGGAGGAACGAGTACGCAGGAGTTTGAAACTCTCAACCCCTGAAGAGCCGAAGTGGATAGTGGTCGTCGGATTCAGCAAGACATGCGTCGGCAGATCGTGTACTTCAGGTATAGAATACTCTGGGGGAAAGCAGAGGTCGAAAGCATTGAACTCCCGAAGCGCGAAGTCACGAAGTGGATCTTGATCGTTGATCATGAAGGAGGACGAGGACCGTTGATCTTTCCCTGGATGAATGTTCTAAAGTTGCGAAGCACCAGGAGGTTAAGCGTTGGGTCACAGCCCAAGGTCAAGGGAAAGGAAGGAGCTAGCGCCTGTCAGTGTGAGATTTTGAATAGGGTGCTAAGAAAGCAGGACCTATGGATAACCATTGATATGAGAATGAAGAATCGACGATGAGGGATCATTGTGGGGAGAGGAGGAAAAATTAGCAGACGTGCTAGTTCACAACCCGTTATTTACCAGTGTCATTGATCTCGTTGGGACAGGGGATCAATGACCACAACTTAAAAGAGATTTGGGTGAGAACTTTTTAGATTTCAGGGATAGAGATCTCCAATAAAGAGCGAATATGTTGGCAGCCCGCAATTTCTATGAACCGGCAATCGATAGACAGATCGGTAATGACCAGATCATGACCGTGAAAAACTTGAGGATGATAACAAGACCCGTGTTTGGTTTATATTGAGACCAGTAAGGTCTCGAGGAGCTAATCCAGCTCAACAATATTTAACGATCCTTGACCGGGAGGTCGATCATCCCCGAGGGAGACTAGGGGGGTCTGCATCACAAATCCATTCTCTCTAGCCCCTAATCCACACAATCATTCTATCCAATGCTTATATACATAGGCACTTTGACCTAAAAATAAAGCATGCATACATAGGCACTCTAGCCAAAACCTGCATAATGATTTCACAATTTATAATTCTAGCATCAATTCCTACCAACAAGCTCACATTCCCCATCAACCTGCACAACCCAAAGAGTGTACCCCCTTATATTCTCTGTAGTCCTTCATGATGTACCACTTCTCTTCATGGATTCATGCACTCGACCAGGAAGTTTCTAGATTTGTGGCTTTAAGAACTCCAGCTGTAACAATTCCACTAGACTTGCTTTGTTCCGTGACTTTGTATTTGAGCTAAATTTCCTTCTGGTTATATTCTTCCTGATATTCCAGCTTCAATAGTCAACATCTCATTTGTATTACACACTTACATTCATCATGAGATATCGTCATCACAATTTTCAATTTTCAATTTCCAAATCTATTTATACAGGAAAACATAATATCCCAAGTATGAACTTCTTACTCATAATTCGTTTGGCTCTTACAACAATAGATATCAGTCTTCCTTATTGGATTATATCCTTTCTGTATCCAAGACCATTCTACGTGCATTTTTTTCAATTACATACAGCCAAACAAACTCTTAGCATGCCATAACAATTTGAAATTATAAATTTCTCAAATCCGCTTTGTACAAAAAATAAAAACAATTAAGGCATGATCTTCCTACTCATAATGGTTGGCTATTGTAGTAGTATATATCACTCTTCTTTATGGATTACATCCATGCGATATCCTAGACCATTCTCCCTACAATTTTCTCAAATTACACTCAACCAAACAAATTGTTAGCATTCATTCACATTTAGTTCATGAAATGACCTCAGAATTGCCTCTAACCAACAATTCAATCATTCCCAACCATTATTCATATTGAGACATAATGAAACTATCATTCATGTAAATTATCTTTCCATCTTTGTAACATTTTTAATGGCTCCAAAAAGTGATCTCAGAACTGTAAAAAACCAACAATTCAATCATTACCAACCATTATGTACTATTCTAACATGTAACTTTCTTGTTGCAGTATCTAACAGCTCCTGGAATGTTCTCAACTTCAAGAGTTAGCAACAATCACATCATTTCAGTTGTTAGCATAATCATCTCTGATCAATATAATATATACATGCAGTCACCAAAATGCATTTAGTAATTCCTTTAAACAAAAACAACTCTATCTTAGCATGCATGTGTGCAAAGCTACCACTTGCACACTTTTACAACTTACTCATGCATACATATTCAATGCACCTTTGCATTTATTTTTAGAATATCCAAGTCATGCATACCACCATATTGAATTGGAAGGTTCGGCCAATGCCTCGACACATCATCCACACACTTCCTAATTATGTGTTTGACTACTTTGATGTCCTCCCTTTCTACACTAACAAAACACCAAGAATATAATTATTGGGTGCTCTTTAGTGTTGGGAAAAAGGTTGCATCTCAAACATCAAATATAGTAGGAGGGATATCATATCCCTGTGTTTCATCATATCCTTTCCATATCCAATCATGTCATGGTATTCACTTAAGAAATGTCTTCCTTTCCTTAGTCTGGTCCCCTCCCAAACCCTTGGCATTTCAACAGTCTGTGCATTCATGGATCTACATCCACATGGCTGCCACATTTCCTCGGCTTGTTGTTTTCTTAGACACACCCAATGCACCTTTCCATGGCGAGTTAGAACTCATCCAATCTCTCTCCACATGGCTTCTTTATCAACAATTATTTCTATAGCAAGTTTATACTCCTTATTTGCTTTGGTTATTGCCTCATAACCAACACATTCCTACATGTTGTTGTCATATGAATGAATTCTATAGTTAAATAACTTTTATAAGTATCGCATATCTTCATCCTTTACCATACCAAATGGTAAATCATTCCAATGAATGCATTCAAAACATATAATATAATCACTTTAAAATCTAAAAGTTGGTTGAGGAAATTCTTACCTAAATTCCCTTCAACATGCACATATGTCATTTAATTGGTTTGATGTGATCTGATTAGATGGTACCAGTAGGATCTATCATGCCTCCTTCACCAACCTCTTATTCAACATTTCACCTTATGATTTCTACTTCACATGGATGGCTTCCATATGCAGCACCATCAACTTTCAGCCATGCAGTAACTTCCTCTTTCCTGCACAAAAACCATCATTAGTAACTTTATATATATATATATATANAGAGAGAGAGAGAGAGAGAGAGAGAGAGAGAGAGAGAGAGAGAGAGACTAGTGCTAGTCTACAACATGTTATATGTACACTCAAACATTTCACATCCACTAATGCATATCTATATAAACTAAGAATGCATCCTAAACATGGCCATAAGTGAATATTCTCTCCAAATTCTTGTGCTATATATGATTGTCCAACATCCATATCATAGAAACTTGCATCAACTGTTTCATCAAGTATAGCTCCCTTTGTTGTTCTTGGTTTTCCTCAATTCTACTGGACTCCTAGCATCATTCCTTGAATTCTGATTAAATTTTTCTTCTTAAAATAACTTTTAAGATAATGTATTGCCTTATTTCACCCCTAAACATTTTATAAATGAACCATGCTTCCACTGCACTACTCTAATAATAAAAAGTGGAGGTACTACTTCAAAATTGTATCATTGACCCTTAGAGATGATGCACCTATAGACCACTAGAGCCCTTCTTCAAGTTTTTGAGAATAAGGCGTTTCCCAGCTCAAAAATATGGGTGGTTAGATGTCTTATCCTCCTCAACATATTTCCAATGACTATTCATGTGCCTCCATCTGATTCATGAGCTGAAAGTTATGGCTTCCTGAAAATTCACTTTCACCTCATTGATACACTTTCTCCACTAGTGTAAATTTCACTAGAAGGTCAACTTTTGTCAATTGTAGCAGAAAATTCACAAAGAACCAAGAAAATTTTTGTATTGGGAACATATAGTATTTACGATGGTGAACAAGAAGAAACTTTCAGATTTGGAATTGGATGCTCCAGTAAGATTCAACAACAATCTGGAATCTACAAATTTGTTCTTTTTACAAATAGTTTATTTTCTCTTTTGTCAAACCACATTTCTTACTCATCCCTCTAAGTCTAATTCTGATCTCATAATCCATTTATTCTCTTTGAGATCTTTCCAAAAACTATAACCATGCTCAAAACCAAGCTTGGAAACAAAATTTATGCCCTTCTGAAGTTTTTTGGGCATTTATCCTTCTGCAAGAGTATTCCTATCCGACATGGTCTCCACATGGACCCCTTCCATGTATGTTGTATGATGTGGCACTGACATGGAATTGGACACTAGACCATCGAGCATCATATCTCTCACACTTGACACCACTTGAAATGTTTTTTATATCTGGTTATCTGAGGGTTTGGTCCCTGAGACCCTCGCCTCACCAGAAGCACACAACCACTAGGTGCCTCACCCCATCGGGTATCGGGACCCTAGGATTTTCCCAACTCTTTACAATAGTTCTCAATCCATCCGATGGTATGGTTCTTCAAGGTGTCAAACTCCCTCCTAAGCTTATGTTCGAAGATAGATGATTGGGATCTTCCCACATTTAGATCAGACGATCGATACTTAAAGGCGATAAGGTAGGTGGTCCAGCTGGTACCCAAGACACATAGTCTTGATGTGGCATGCCACCTAACATGACCCTAATTGAATACCATGCTAACATAACACAAGGATGTGGCCTAACATGGATTTGATGTGGCACCAATCACGGACCACCATTTTCCCTTCTACAAAAGTCTTCCTATTCGACACAGCTTCCACGTGGACCCATTCCATGTGTGTTGGATGACATGGCACCGATGTGGCATCGACCACCATACCACTGGGACCCTCATCTCATCAGGCACCAAGATCCATCAGATCCCCTGCATATAGAATATCGGGTATTTGTAACATGCCCAGTATCAGCACTTAAATCTTTATGATATCTGATTATCTCGGGAAATGAATCCTTCCTAAGATTTGACTAAGAGATCAATTGCCCAAATATATCATACCCCCAGATCTGATGGCTAGGGTCTAACCCTGCATTCGAAGGTGCATATGACCCATTCCTCGATCTTCCTACTCAGTGTTGACACATTTCCACTTCCCATTGGCTAATTGAACATCACCTAATATGTGGTTGTTGACATGGTGATGACATGGATGATAATGTGGAAACGACCCTCCAACCACTGAGATATCAACCTATTGTAGTATTGGCCCACTGGGGCACCAAAATATCCACATAACTCCATCCAATAAGGGTGATCCGATGTCAATCCGGTCCACATCGGCCCACCAGGCCACCAACACCTTAGTCAAAAGTTTACATTGTGCACAGCTTCGTAGGGTTATGTGGCTTCCTTTTCATACACAAGTAATAAAGGATTGTTTTTTCTTATAAATAGTTCCATTGAACTCTTCCCCATGCATGTGGGATAAAGAAAAGGGCACAAGTCACAGATCAATGGTGGAAATACCATGTGAAGGTGAGATAATCGGTGGTTGAGTGTTGTTTTTTCTTACTTGGCATAACTTTCAATTAAATGCTACAAATCTATCAGACAATGGCTTACAATTTCTAACACATAAGAAAATACTATCATGGCAAGGACAACAATCAATGAAGTTATAGTTTCTCTGCCTTCTCACACAGTATCCTCAATATTTTCCACAATAACACATACCATCCCTGTAATGATGGAAATGATTTTCATCTCTAACAACAAATCCGCACACAACAATATTGAAAATGAGTTCAGTGGCAGTGTGTCCATCACCATAAACACGCAAGGTTTTTACCATTACCATAGGAATCCCTGATAGTATACCAATAAGTCCAAAAAAAAATGACCAACTTCTCACTGTGAGCACTGAGAAATGTCTTCATTCCAAGAAAACCCTCCTCCAACAACTTATGTCCTGGGATGTAGTAGGCCCCTTCAAAGGCCCGGTGTTGTAAACCAACAACTCTGATACCACTTAGTGATGTACCCGGACCACCTGTTTGACCCACACTATACCAAAAATGCACCATCTTGGATTGATTTCGAATTTTGTTCCAATATTTAAATAATCAACAACATGAAACCATCCAATAAGTGAACAACATGCAATGACCAAGAACATGCTAAACCATAAAAGAATACTTTAACATTCCATGTACAACAATAACCAACAAACCAACAATGCATAATCATGTTATCTCAGAGATAATAATACACGACAAAATATACATTATACAAAAAACACAGAGAGCACTTATTTTCCAAGTAAACATTCACCAATGAGCTGCAGACCAAGGACGTTCCTCCCAACCACAAACATTGTTGTTCATTCACTCTTAATAGAAATGTCACCCGAGAGCCAAGGCTATGAATCCATAAGGATGGGTCCTAGGCCAAATCTAAAACACATAATAGTTGGCTAATAGGCTGTCAGGTTTTCTCAACCACACAACAATCCCATTTTCCATCTCTCTTCCCCTTCAGCCTACACAACCCAAAGAAATGAACCCCTTTCTCTCCATGTATTTCCTTGTGTTGTTCCAATTTCTTTCCAGGGATCTAGTGCTACTGGTCATGAAATTCCAATGCTAGAAACTCCAAGGATTCTCAGCTATGGGCAGTTCTTTCATAACTTCCATCAACCTCATGCACACAAGCATCCATTCCCTCCTATAATGATCAATAACTTCTTACAAACATATAACAATGGCACTCCCCCACCAACCATTTGTTTCCATGCTCAGACCAAGAGCACACGAATCAGAAATAATGAGGAAAATATATGTAACCATGATCAACAAGAATGAACCGAGTGAACAACCATGAACAACAAATTAATGCACCACTAGAAGAACCACAAGAACGAGCAACCCCAAACAACTAGTGGGTCGGGTTTAAATAGAAAGGACATGGTCTCCCCAAGAGAATCACGCATTGCAAGAGACAATGTGTTATCCCCCAAGAGACTCACGCGCCCACTTCTCCATAAACATGGGTAAATAAAAGTTAAAAATAAAGGAGCAACCCCTCAACCCCCTCTCTTGTGGAATCATAGCCCCCTATCTCTTGTCCTTGTCTATCTCACACCCAACGATGTATTTTATTATATAGATATGAAGTATTACATTTCCTAGGCACTCCATCCCCTTTCAAATTTACCAGCTCACAATCCTGAGTCACAATTACATAATACATTCTATTTCATAGGGGTCAAAACTCGAGGTGTTACAATGTATTCATTATCGAGGACATGTGAAATGTTATGTACCAAATGATTAAAATATCAGTATAAAACATAAGTACACACCATGTACACCAAGGTGAGCATGGAGCACAAATCCAATATAGATAAGAGATATAAGTTACAAAATAACTCAGAGAATAGGAGAACCTCCTCTAAAAAACCAAATACATTCATACATCACAATTCACATGTCCTTGATAATGAATACATGATCTCTATATATACATATTCACACACTACACATGAGGCCCATTCATTATTAGGATGACCCTATTACCTATACATTTACACATTACATGTACTTTTATCCCCATATATTCCCCCCTTGGGGTCATATCATATACATTTAACCCCCTCGTCAAATGGAAGAACCTATCAATGGAAGAGGCGACATGGGAAGAAGATTTTGTCATACAGACACACCCACGATTGTCAAGTGTTGAGGACAACACTTGTTTGAAGGGGAGGGGAATGTTACTCCATAGACAAAGCCCCATACAAAGCCCCATGTTAAGCATAAAACCCCTTATAAATCCCTAGACATTGAGTTATTACATTTCTAGTGTTATAATTTTACTCTTTGTCTCCTATGGGGTTAAATGTACATGTAATGTGTAAATGTATAGGTAATAGGGTTGACCTAATAATAAAGGGGCCTCATGTGTAATGTGTGAATAGGTATATATAGAGATCATGTATTCATTATTGAGGACATGTGAATTGTGATGTATGAATGTATTTGGTTATTTGGAGGAGGTTCTCATATTCTCAAAGGATTTATTGTGTAACTTATCTTCATTACATTCTGGATCAGAGCATCGATCCTAGGATTTTTCCGCTTCAAGCAAGTCATGTTGCAATTGTCGTTATAATGGTTTTCCTGTAAAGTTTCAAACTATGGAAATTTTAGGATACTGAGAAAACATAGCTAAATTCTCTTGGTAAAACTTTCAAGTTCTAGGTCATTTTACTTTTGGAGATACATCATGTATAAGTTATGGATTTTTACTAGCCCTAAAATCAGCCTCAAACGAGTCATTTTGGGAGTTTTTCTATAAAAACAATTTAGTGATGTTTCAGACTGTGAAATTTTCAAGATCCTGAGGAGACATATTGAGGTACTTGTGATAAAAAGTTTAGATTTTGGATCATTTTAATATTTTAGACATAGTCTATGGAAGGTAGGGTTATTTGACTAGTCCTATAACTAGTCTCAAAAATGTGTTCTTGGTAAAACAACCATATCTTCTTCATTTAGGATCCAAATATAGTTCCACCAGTTGCATTGGAAAGATAACAAGCCAAGTAAAAATTTAATAATAAAAGCATACAAATTGTAGGTGTGACATTATGTGCAAGTTTTCTCTCTAGAAAAGGTTAAAAATCAGTAAGGTTTGGTAAAAATACCATAACTTTTACTTGGCACATCCAATTGTGGTGAGACCGAAGGCATTGCAAAGAAGACATATAATAATACTACAATAAAAAATTCAAACTCAAAAGGGCCAAAATTTTATAGATACATCATAAAGAAGGTCGGCTAGAAGGACAGACTCGAAATCATGGTTTCAAAGGTATGTTCACTTAAAACTATCATAACTTTTGATTGGGATGCCTGATTGAGGTGATTCAAAGGCCATTGGAAAGAATAAACATAGAAGATTATATTGGAAAATGTATTATACTATTTGAGATCGTTATTATTAATATATCGAAGTTGCAAGTTGAACGTTTGGGTTAGACTTCAATTAATAATTAATGGCAATGCCCCATTTTTATGGAGATGAAGATAAATATGAAATTAGTCCTATGGAATGGTTAAGGATGGTAAATGAATATGGTATGACTTCTTCAACGGAAAGGCTTAAGTTTGATGGTGAAGCTTGGGTGTGGTGGAAGAGTGTTAATAATAGACATATGATCACATCGAAATAATTTTAAAAGATCTTCTCAGATAAATGGATTAGGTATATGAAAATGGAGGCAATGTATAGAATTCAAGATGAGTTAAAAGAAACAAAAGAAGAGATTCATAAAAAGGGTGATGAGATATCTAAGATACGAGACCTTAATGAAGCACTTCTTAAGGAAGTTTAAAAATTAAAGAAAAAAAATATTAGTAAGGGAAAGTTGGAAAAGGAGGCATCAAGGGAAGATTTGAAAAAGGAATATGAAGAGATATGTATATTACGAAACCATAATAAGAATATATTGCATGAAGTTAATAGATTGAAAGAAGAAAAAAAGAATTAGAATCAAGAATAAACAAGAATATTAGATGAATAACATACCTAAATACTTGAAGAGAAAATTTGCAAGAAGGTTGAGGAATCCATGAATAATGATGAGTTAAAATCAGAAATGCAATCAAGAATTGAAGAAGGATGTCAAAATTTGATAAATGGGGTCACATTGCAACTTCAAAAGGAGAAAGAAGACATGATTCAAGAAGGTCACTAGATGATACTTGAAGAATTTCAACTTCATATAGAGGATGTACATGTTAAATATGATGTTATTATCTCCAAGTCTAGAGTAATAAAAGACCAAGCAAAGAGGATAGAAGATTACATTGTTTCTGAAAAGAAGATAAAGGAAATGGATGTGAAGAGTGAACTAAAACAATCAAATGTGAGACCATACCGACACTCTCATTACGAGGAACGATTTCAAGGAAGACAAGTAGATCAATATAATCATTATCAAGGAAGAAGATGGAATACTCATCAATATTCATATAACATAGAATCACAAAACCACTCTTCAACAATCTATTATCAAAGACCAAGGACCACTACAAATTGGAGAAGTTGCAACAACAATACATGGAATAAAAGGAAATAAAATTATGCAACAAATAGCCATCAAGGATTAAGACTACAAATAATTGATTTTGGATGGATGGATCAATGGAATGAAGAAAGAAGGAACACAAGAAAATCATATTATTTGATTTCATCACATGTGAATCCTTTAATTGCAAAGCTTTGAGAACAAAGCTTTTTGAAGGAGAGTACTATGTTATGACCCAAGGGGGGCATATATGGGGTTAAATGTATATGATATGCCCCCAAGGGGGGAATATATGGGTCTAAATGTACATGTAATGTATAAATGTATAGGTAATAGGGTTGGCCTAGTAGTAAAGGAGCCTCATATGTAATGTGTGAATAGGTATATATAAAGATCATGTATTCATTATTGAGGACATGCGAATTGTGATGTATGAATGTATTTGGTTATTTGGAGGAGGTTCTCATATTATGTAAGGCGTTATTGTGTAACTTATCTCTCGTATCTATATTGGAGTTGTGCTCCATACTCACATTGGTGTACATAATGTGTACTTTTGGTTTATACCAATATTTTAAGCATTTGGTAAATAACACGTTGATAAGAGTTTTGGGCCATGGATTGCTTCATTTGGCATAATTTTGGTATCTCCATGATAAGTGTTATTTTACCACCATTCTACAAGGGGAAGCCATTGGTGCGGATTTTTGGAAGAAAAGCATCACAAATAATTTTCTAATCACTTGTTAACCACTTATGTTTGACCATCTATTTGGAGATGAAACATAGTGCTCATTTTCAACCGAGTACTCTTAATTTTAAACAACTCTTGCCAAAATTTACTAGTGAACATGGAATCCTAATCTAAGACAAGGAAAGTGAGAATTCCATATAACTTAAAAATATGATTCATGAAGACTTGGGTAATTGAGAAAGGTGTAAATGGGTGCAATAAGGCACAAAAATGAGCATATTTGGAAAGTTGGTCGATTATGTGAAGGTGTAAATGGCCAAAGGATGCATTTCTTGCATCAATACCATGCCAAGGCATTTTCTCATGGCATCGCATTCCAAAACAAAATTTGTAATGAAATTGAGCACTGCTAATACTGGAGTAGTGCACATAGCATCCCTTAAAGCTAAGAAGGCTAGTTCAGTTTCCTTGCTCCATACAAAGGGATTCCTTTTTAGTAGGGTGGTTGAGGGAGAAGCATTTTTTCCTTATTTTTCACAAAATTCCTATTGTAGCATGTCAATCCTAAGAAACCATGTAGGCTCTTTAAGGTCTTGGGGTGAGTTAAATATTGCATCACCACAAATGTTTTGGGATCTATTCACACTCCATCTTAACTGACAACGTGACCCAAGTATTGAACATTTGAATCCCCAAAAGCACATTTGGTACATTTAAGGAATAACTAGTGGTCCCACAAGAGTTACAAGGTTCTTTCAACATGATCTATATGGGATTCCCAAGTTTTGTTGTAGATCAAGATATCATCAAAGAATACTAGCACACAATTTTGTAGGAAGGGTAAAAAATTCTTGTTCATGAGGCTCTAAAAGGTGGATGGAGCATTGCAAATTCCAAAGGGAGTCACTAAAAAATCATAATGACCTTCATGTGTGCATAAATTTATCTTAGGGATGTCCTCCTCCTTCATTTTAATTTGGTCATATCCTAAACAAAGATCTAGTTTAGTGAAAAACTTAGCTCCATGAAGCTCATCCAAGAGATCATCAATAATTGGACTGGTAAATTTTCCATTGATAGTCAACTTATTGAGAGCCTAAAAAATAGGACATATGCACCAATTACTGTCAGGCCTCTAATTTGATGCCATTTTCATTGCTAGTTACCCTTTTTGACCTATCATAACTCTCTCTTTACCACATTATCATTCATCTTTATCATATTTTCCATGCAAAGGTCATCTGAGAGCTCAAAAGGTAATTTTTTTGGTCAATTAAAGTTTTTCCATTGTTTTTAATGAATTAGGAAGATTAAGAGTCATTTCATTGCTAACGATGGTTAACCAATCTAGGTCATGTAACTCACATAGTGATCATGTAACCCACCTCATCATTCGTCATATACTCGAGCTTCTAGAAGAGGATCGAAGACATGGGTTCTTCTCATGTATGCCTTGGAATGTTTCCATGTTCATCATATCGACTCCAGAGCAAGAGGGGTAGGTGTTATTCTTCAGTCAAATCCTATGGTCAACTACACCAAAATAACATGTCCAACAAGGGATTTGATCATGGCTGATATTGGAGATATTCTCATGCATTGACATGTCATGAGAATATCATGTGATACAATATATGATCTATCTTTGTCAGATAAATACCTGAAGATTGAATTGTATCTATTTTTCATATGTTTCATTGTTGTGATCGATGTGTCCAAGGCATGGAGCGAGGGATTCATTTTGAGTCTACCTACTCACTCTTATGAATTGTATATGTATATAAACTCAATCTAAATTGTGTGTATTATATCAGAAATTATCAAATAATTCCTCTGTTTTCATAAGTTTGTATTGTTGAAATTTCAGTCCATTAATATAAAGTGATCATGTTGATGTTTTGAGACAAATTTATGTGTTTATAATTTGTTCTTAATGTTGTAATCTTCTTAGGAAGCATGAATTCGATTGGGAGGGACCACCAACTTGTCTCACGTTGCTCTATTTTCCCCGCTCTGTAACATAGCTTAGTAGTGCTTGATAGACCATAGTTAGACTGTATCTTAGTTGGTATGTTCATTTCTTAGTTCATTAATTATTTTCATCGTCTATGCTTTGTTGCTTGTTTGCAGAAGAGAGATCCCTCATTGAAGGGATGAGAGACATGTTGTAACTCTTTTTCTATTGCATGAACATCCCGTATGTGAAATATTGCAACCTATGTGTGTGAAATATGCTATGTGTTGATACCCCAGTGATCATACATCTCATAGATTTAATTTACTCTTTACATTTACATGAACTTTAGTTTAGTCATCCCCATGGATTTAAATGCAATTTCTTAGTACCAAGGATCTCTGACAAATTACATTCATTAAAAGTACAAGAACATTTGTATTCATTACCATTGAAAGATCATATTATAGGTTGGTTGAGTGTAGTTGATGTATAGGATGTATGGTTGGCATAAGCATCTTCATTCTTGTGGAAAGTTTACATGTGTTTTGATTCTAGTTTGAATTTTGAAATAGTTGCTAGGATTTATTTGATAAGATAGGATAGGCTTTAGTCCTGCATTTCTTGTGCTTGCATCTCAAATTCTACAAGCACCCGATCAATAATTTAATGTCAAGGATTTATGCATATAAATAACCTGAAAAAAATACCTTCTTTTTTAATACCATGACTATAGGTGATGAGTAAGGGTTGTTACTGGGATGTATGACTCTATACTCCTAGAGTTCCTAAATGATGTGAAAGAGGTTATGTGTTGATACCCCAGTGATCATACATATCATAGATTTAATTTACTTTTTACATTTACATGCACTTTAGTTTAGTCATACCCATGGATTTAAATGCAATTGCTTATAACCAAGGATCTTTGACAAATTACATTCATTAAAAGTACAAGAACATTTGTATTCATTACCAATGAAATATCATATTATAGGTTGGTTGAGTGTAGTTGATGTATAGGATGTATGGTTGGCATAAGCATCTTCATTCTTGTGGAAAGTTTACTTGTGTTTTTATTCTAGTTTGAATTTTGAAATAGTTGCTAGGATTTCTTTGATAAGATAGGATAGGCTTTAGTCCTACATTTCTTGTGCTTTCATCTCAAAGTGTAAAAGCACCCGGTCAATAATTCAATGTCAAGGATTTATGCATATAAATAACCTGAAAAAATACCTTCTTTTTTAATACCATTACTATAAGTGATGAGTAAGGGTTGCTATTGGGATGTATGACTCTATACTCCTACAGTTCCTAAATGATATTTTCTATTTCATTCTTTTGTGAAAAAGGGTGCATATAAGGATGAAAATTGGGTGGTTGACCACCTATAACTAAGGGGATACCATGGTCATTCTCACCACATGAAGGAAGTAAGACATAATGTATTTGATTCATAAAGAAGGGACTTATATCCCACTCACTTCACCGACACATATACTTTACAGAATTAAAATCTAATATTTGTTTCTTTGCCTTATGCAGAGATATCTATTTTATGGATAGATACAAGGCCTCCATTATTAGTGTAGCTCCTAATGCAATTACTCTACAACATTGCTCGAATTATCGATATGACATGTTCTCCAGTTTAACATGCACACAAGCTACCAATGGAAAACACTGCTAATATACAAGACTCTACAATTACTCTATCTCTGATAAAAATGTCTTTGGCAAAACTCATTTGCATGTGAATATCCAACTGAGCTAGAATCTATCAAAGTGATCAAGGCTAAGATATTGTCATGGTTTTGTGTGTGTATTCAATTATAATTGTAGTTCTCTAATTCCAGGTCAATGTTGATACCAGAAGAAGCCATTATCGATAGTTCTTAAACCCAACACCATGATTCTCATCCATCAACTGGGAGAACAATTATTGTTAGCCTCCTCTTATCGAAGAAACTCTACTTATCCTTCAAGGACAATTCTATATGACACATAGTTGGGAGATTAATAGTTAAATGTTGACTTGAATACACTTATAATCTATGAATTCTAAGGTTTGCTTACTCTTTTAAAACAACAAGTTCTAATTCAAACTTTCAACACCATTCATTAAAACATATGTGGGCTAGCCATTGTATAAACCATATATACAAGAAATGGCTATTAATTAGAGAAAGTATAAAAAATCAATGAATCAACACATGTATGAGAGGTCACTCACTAATTACATGAGAGAGTTCCCTTATTCAACATATGATATGGAAATTAATTGATAATTGTTTGAATTTTCTTCTTGAGAAATGGAATGAGAAAAAACCAATGCCCAATGTATTGCTCCAAGGCATGCCCAATCAATTTTCCACTCATTTCCTTTTCCAATGACCATGTCAATTCCCAGCTAGCAAGCAAACAACCTTAGAGAAATGGAGGTAGAGAATCGAGGGTGATTATGGCCTTTGAAGACTATTTACAACCTTGAAAACCACCTAGCAGTAGCATATGGCCCGAGGGGAATATGTTTAGTAACATACGGCCTCCAACAACTAGATAAATATGTGTGTAGTCTCTAGGGATCTCAATGGGAAATGTATGGCCCTCAAATCTCTTCCAATTTTTCTATATGACAGAGTGGAAGAAGCTATGGTTGTGTATGATAGTGGGAAAGAAAAATCATAGCCATGTATGGCTTGAATGCTCTCTTGTATAGCTTGTATGGCTTGAAGATAGGCTTTTCTCTCTGCTGTTCGTATAGGCATTTTGCCCTTCTTATGGTCTCTTCCATGGTCTTGGGATCA
>SNQJ01S0080777.1:35616-48667 GCA_010110895.2 Picea sitchensis | reverse complement strand
TAAAATTTGAATTCCCTTTCGAAATAATTGGAGTTCCTAAATGAATTCTTTTATGTTTTCTCATGATAACTGCATGTGGGTGATGCACATGAGATGATGTTGATTAAAGTTAGAATGTTGACTACAAAGAGTAGCTCGGGGAATATGTTGATTGGAAATATCTGAGGGCAGTTGGAACTCTGGAATCCACAGTGCTCTAAGACTTTCGATCCGGCCTGTTGTTGAAGCCCAAGGAAAGGGAGGTGTAACAGTCGATGGACTGTGTGACAGTGAAGGTGCACACTCCTGGGGTGGGACAGGCATGTGGGGAAGGAGAGACTATTGGTTGGAGTGCTGCTGAGGTTTGGTACCTTGGTCTAGACCATGTGATATGGAAGTCTTCTCAATCAAAAGATAAGTACAATTCTCTATTTAATGTATGTTGTGTATCTTGTATACAGGTTATAATGTTATTAAAATTTTCTATATATACATATATATATTGCATATACGCTTGCATTTCCTGCATCCATGAAGTTACATAATGTGTTTCATATTTCATTGCTTAAGAAATATATATACCTAATTCTAATCATGTAATCAATTAGAATGTGATTCAGGTGGAGCAAAAAGGTGTCTTGCAAGTGCATCTGGTGCACATATTGGACCGGAAGAGAAAACAGCTCCGAAATCAAGCCATAGGGCTTGTAAAGGTCTAGTGGACCTGGTATGGTCCTAAAGACGCGACATGGGAGCATGAGGATGTTGTGCGGATAGAATACCCTCATATTTTTGAAGATTTAGGAAATCTTGTTGATGTCGTGTAAAGAGTTGCACTGACGACAGTGCAAAAATAAGGGGAGGGGATTGTAATATCCCCCGGTAGTGCCCCAATTTTATTATGAATTGTAATCATGTTTATAGGCTGGTGAGAAAAGTGTATATAAGCTGGTGGGATTATGTGTTTATTAGGCCGGAGAGCCTAAGTGTTAAAGGCTAGGAGCCTGTTTTTGTATATGTAATTATGCAGAACATTAATAAAGATTAAACATCATTGCATGCAGACCGACCACGAAGAAAGAGTGATGGGGGACTAATGTTCTACAAGGTGGGTAAGGGAAAGGGGGCTTAAAGGTTGGAAAGAGGGGCTAATCTTGGGGGGTTAAGTCCTTGAGAATAATAATTTATTATTATTCCAAAGTTGCGTGACAACATATTTTTATCCTAAGTTCCTGGAAAAGGGAACGCGTACTTGATGGAGTGCATGCAGCTTCATGGGAGACATGAGTCAACCCAGGCACATGCAATTTAACCCAAGAATTGAGCTGTGATGGGGGTTAATCCTCCATTCTTCCATCTGTTGTCTGAACCGTTTGAGTATGTGTTCGACCTCTATGTTGATTCCTTGTCATGCACCCTGAAAACCATAACCGTGAAGTCGACTGATGTATTCCCATGAATCTTGTGGCCTCTGTATTCGACCTTTGCAATGTTCACACAAGCACCTGAGACCCAAAATCCGTGAATCGTTTTGTGTCTTCTGAGGAACCCGACACCTGAGTAATTTCCTTAGTTGTGTCGTGTTTCAGTGTGGGCTATTGCTGCCTGCAGTGCCATGCCCATATGTTGTTGCTACTGCCATCCCTATGTGAATGAGTATTGAACCATTGCTATTGTCCTCACCTGGATGGAGTTGAGTCGAGGAGTGTACTAAAGAAGCGGGTTGTCATGCCCGTGGTTGAAGAGGCAAGTTGTCAGGCCTGTGAGCAACTTTCTCCAGGTGAGAGAGTCTACTGGGAAGTGGTTTTCTCCCAAAGAGAGTCCAGCACCAGCTACAGAGCTCTCAGAATTCCTGATTCGGCCTGTTGTCGAGACCCAGAGAGGGAGGTGAATGAGATTCTGTGAGTAGTGGGCATAAGAAGGCTCCTGGAGAGAATCCTTCAGGTTCCTCTGTGCATTTTTCCTATAACCTCGTCCTAGTCTAGGATTCACTTGCCTTGGGAGGAGCTTAGTCCCAGCTCGAGGGTGACCCATTGCTGAGCGTGATGAGCAGGGTGGTCTAAGGCTGGGAGGTTCGTGGAAGGTCTTCACGTAGTTGATGGAGTTACTACAGTTTCAAAGATAAGTATCATTATGTGTTTAATTTCAATTAAAATGCATGTTTGTGATGCTTGTAAAATTATCATGTATTCCGTTGCAATGATATTTATTGTTAATTTTGTTTTAAGTCTGTATGATGGCAGTAACTCTATGTTAAATGAGTTAATTTGATTTAATATGCATGTTATATATAAATTTATGGGAATGTCTTGCATAGTAGTGTTGCCCGGCAGTGGAGTTGATGGCCGAGAACGTTACAAAATGGTATGAAAGCTTGGATGGAGGACGTTACAAAATGGTATTCGATTACTTTATCCTCCCCTATTTGCAATATTAGATAGTTTAAGATGGTATGTCAATGTATTTTATTTTTGTTGTACCTCGACCCATGTATAATTTTAAATGTTATGGTAAGGATTGTAGTGTAATTACATCAAGAAAAATTGGAATTTGGGAGAATTGCTCAAAGGAATGCTTGAGTTATTTTTTAGAAAAATAAAAAAAGAATGCTCTACAATTAAGATAGAAATTCATTGTAGAAATATATTCTTCTTCATCCGGATTTGACAAAAATGATGATTTCAATATCTACTTCAATAAAAACACAAAAATTAACCTATTAAAAACTCCTTTTGATTTTGATTGTCATTACATTCATGACTACCACATAAGAGTAAATAAAAAACACATAAATCTTATTAAATAAATCATCTATTAATTATTCATACACCATCCCAAAAACACACCCCTTATATTTGAGTAAGTTAACCATTCTAAATCACTTCAATATTCCATTTCCACCACTTCAAAATTACACTAATAAATAAATGAATAATTATATTGTGCCTATTATTTACCATAATCAAAGTTGTCTTTAAAAATATAGACACACTAGTGGAGACCATAATAAGCAATCAACGGTTAATTTGATTGGCAATCATTATGGATAAATGGCACATAAGTTAAATAACCAAAAAAGTTGGATATTGGTTTTTACATTAAAAAAATCAAAATTGGACAATTTATATTAGATGCTAAACATGTAATAAACTGGTTTTCTTTCATGTAATATGGCACATAAGTTAAATGACCCAAAACAAAAGGTTGGATATTGCTTTTTAGATTAAAAAATCAAAATTGGATGATTTATATTACGAAGCTAAACATGTAATAAATTGGTTTTATTTCATGTAAATAAGTTTCATTAAATGTTTTTGATATTGTTTTTTATAATATATATATATATATATATATATATATATATAAATCATTTATGTAATCTGATGGAACGACTTTTATTTCCATTTAATGTGTTTTCAAGTTTTTGATATCATGTTTGATGTGCAAACAAAATGGGAAGACATTAACCACTTGTTTTTACACTGTTTTTTCTCTAAAATTGTTTGGCGTCGATTAACACACAGACTTCATATCAAAACCGGAGTTTCTTTCTTAGACTGTTGGGACTCCTGGACAAGAGATTACTTTGTCTCAAATAGGCTGACATTGATTACTTGCTGGAATATCTAGATCTTTAGGAATAAAGTGGTCTTTGAGGATAAATCTCCTTGTGCCTAAGAGGTAGTTTATAGAACTCTTGGATCTTTTTCAAGTGCGCCTTGCTCAAAAATTGTCCAGATGACTAGACAGAGGTCGATCTTCTTGAAGACTGGTTATACATGTGCACAGTTTGATGGGGCTTCCTCAGTAGGTGGGCTAAATTGTGGTGTTGGGGGGTTCATTATAGACCATGATTCTTCCAGGTACAGGTGGTTCATCAATTGTGGGGAAGGCTCTAATACCAAAGTAGGGCTATTGGGAGCTTGGACTACGCTCACTCTAGCAAACCATTTGAAAATTCAAAATATTCAAATGATGGGGGATTCAAAGGTTGTTATTGATTGGATGAAGTAGAAAGGGAATGTCCATTCGACTGTTATCGAAGGTTGGAAACAAAGAATAAATGAGTTGATAAATTCCTTTCAAGGTATCTATTTTCAGCATATTTACAAGGACTTCAATGTGGAAGCTGACTTACTATCAAAGCAGGCACTGTCGGAGCCGAGAGGGAGATTATCCTATTATGTATGGGATGGAGGGACATCAGGGCCTACATTTCATATCAATCTGTTTTAGTCTTTCCTGTGACTTTACTTTCAAAGAATAGTGCTATGCAATTTTTTTGTTTATTTTCTTTCCTGCTCCTCTATGCTTCTGGAATTAGAGGTTTGTTGGAAAATTTTAGAGATGGATGGTTTAATCTTTGTGTTGGTCCTGGTATACAAAACAGGTTGGCTTTACCATGTATGGAATAGGATTCCGAGTATGAGAATAAATCTTTTGATGATGTTAAAAAATTATATTTTAATATAATCTTGGAGCGAATTTTCTATTGGAAAAAAAAAAGTTTTTGATACCATATATCAAAAGCTAATAGTAAATACAATATAATTAATTACCAAATTCAAGTTGAAAAAAATAAAAATGTTTATTCTATTTCTTTAGGTTATGTAATTATTTTAAGAATTTTAATATAATTTTTTTTTAACCGTGGGAATTGATAATTGGTAGGTTTGATTTGGGTTAGGTTCGATATCAAGTTTATTGGTTACCACTGTTACTCAAGACTATATTCAATAGTCTGCAAGTCAGATATACCAATAACTTATGACTTAACAAAAATCGATATGTATTCAATGATTTCTAGCCTTATCACAATGGACCATAATCTCATCAAAGATTTAAACTCAGATGAAAAAAGTACAAACACAACCTTCTAACCAACTCGTCAAACCCTTCAAACAAACACTTCAATATAATTAACAAAATGCACCTATATAGATATATATGGAGATGTGGGGTTCATCCTCGTTACTTTTATGGGATAACTTCCCCTCATGAAGGCATCATGGCTGGCCAAGCATGAAGGCATTAACGGCCAAGCACAAAGGCATAAATGTCAAATATCTATTAAAAAAACTAAACAAATATATCCAATTCCTTATCCTCTTGCAAGATTCTCTTTGTTTGTATTCTCAATTAATTATTTTATGACATGTGCACATTATCCTTGTTGAAAGTCATGCTTGTTGTTATACCCATTGTGAGCAAAACTTTGAATTGTATGAGACACTTAAATGTCTCGTTTGAAAACAAGGAAAACTGCGAGTGAGCAACATTGTACATTGCGTATGCACATATCATATTGACTTTCATCATGCTTTTGTGTTAAGATTGTTGAGTCAGAGGCAAAGTTTAAAGAGAGTAGTGGGGAAGTAGGGTCCATAAGAAAGTAGTTAGTTATTTTATTAAGTTATAGGTTAGGTAATGCTTTATTCAATATGATAGTTCTTGAAAACAAGACTTCATTTTTTAGGGACATATACCATGTGGCAAATGTAGTAGTAGAGAGGACATTTAAATGTAATCAAAGTAATTATCAAATATTCAACTAATGAGATTTAGCATAAGAGTGAAAGCACTATATAATTAGTCTTAAAAAATGTGAAATGTGTAATAAAGTTAAAGGACAAAGAGGTTGCAACAAGAATGTATGTAACAAAATTCAGATATGAAGTAAGGGTTGAGAGAGAGGAAGGTAATGTAAAAGTTGGATTGTTTACTAAAAACAAGATTTTTTTTTATGGCTTGTTTTAGCAAATAAGGTGTTGATCAAAAACAATTTTAGGAAGGGTCATGAAAAGGTCCAAGTAGTGTGTAATATGTAAAAACAATGAAGACTTTGTAGACCATCTCTTAGTTAAATGTTAGTTTACAATAGAAGTTTGGGAAGAATAAACTTAAAGGATGGATGAATCTTAGCTTATAGGGATTTACCTTGTATAATAGCATGGGCTATTTGGTTAGCTAGAATTGAAATGATTTTGCAAGGAAGAGAGATACTACCTAGACAAGTAAGTCACTAGATTGTATATGCATATGAAGGAATATGGAAGTCATCAAAGGTAAAAGTTCCAAAAAATTCAAAACTACTAGACATAGAGTGAGTCAATAACTTGGGTTATTTTATGGTGCAAGCAAAATGATGTTTGCTTGATCTGTAATTTTTCGTGTATATTCCATTGGAACAATTCGTCACAACATATCTTACAATATTTTGAAATATTTTATTATCTAATTTATTCACTTAGATCTCTGATTTATTATTACTAGCTTAGTGCTCAGACTTATCTGGATCATTGCTAGTTGTGGAGCAGGTGGGATTCTTCATCTATCCACTTCACATCATATATATTTCAAAATAGCCTTCAATGTTGGAACCAATAATGAAGCATACATGAGTGTCATAGGGGTACTATTAAAGCTATCAAAGGATAAAGTAATTCCAAGAATTCGAATTTTATGGGACTCAAAGATGGTGATTGACCGGGCCAATGGAAAGAGCAAGATAGAAAGATTAATTTTGAATCTAATAATGGAAAGATTGAAGTAAGAAGTAAGATTGAAGTGATTTAGTTCTACCATGTGTATCATGATTTAAATGTCTTTGTTGATAAGCTATCAAGAGAAGCAATGTTGTTATAGGAAGGTCATTTAGTGATAGTGAAATCAAAAGAGGATGGATCTTTGTTTGAAGAGGTCATAATTCTCTACTAATATGCTTTGATGGGAAGACTAAAGTATTGTATCTAGCTCTAAATATTTTTGAAGAATTTTGTTCAATTGTAATAATTAATAGTTATTTATTATGATCTCTTTTGTTTAACATTATAGTAACTAAATATGCAATAGGCCCGTACCTATTATTTTGAAGATTTTTTTGTTGGAAATCAAGATGAGGCACATGATATTCTAGCTTTGAGAAATATGATAGAATAGGTTTAGTTTTATGTTTGAAGTCAAAAAGTCTTTTTGGACATGAATAGTGACTTCAGTTCTCAAGAATGCTAACAAGCACAACGATTGTATATTTGATTTCTCCTTGAAATAACAAATATACATATTTTTTCTTAGAAGAAGAAAACACACACATGCACTTATGCTTCTAAAAATTGTTTTGTATTATATATTTTTATGTGCAAAGAAAGTGTATTGTTATGAATGGGAAGGTTATTTGGTGGATACCAAGAAAGATGTGAGTTTAAAGCAAAGGTCTTCAAAAAATTTATTTACACAAAATTGAGCAATTTATTTTTAGTTATGAACATAAAAAATTAGTACCATATATAACATTTACTTAAAATTCATTATACATCATGTATTTTTTCATAAATTATTCATTAACATCATTTTTTTAATATTCAAAATCTTATTATTATAATAATATTTATCTCTAATAACTTAATTATTTAGATTTAGTTATGATAACTAAATGAAAATGCAACATTGCTAACATCAAAACCAACTTTCACTATTAAGAATACATATTCGATCGATGATGCTAGAGATGGCATTAAGAATACATATTCGATGATAATGAAGAATACATATTCGATCGATGATGCTAGAGATGGCATTAAGAATACATATTCGATGATAATGTTGATGCTAGAGATGGCATTAAAGCATTTATCTGTTCAACTTAATTGTGTCATATTAACATAGAAATATTCATTTTAATACCAATTAAATATAATATAATAAGTTTTGAAGAGTTTTCTAGGGGATGATAATGTTGATGCTAGAGATGGCATTAAAGCATTTATCCGTTCAACTTAATTGTGTCATATTAACATAGAAATATTCATTTTAATACCAATTAAATATAATATAATAAGTTTTGAAGAGTTTCTGGGAGAATATATTTTTTAAATGTTATTTTTATAGAAAATTATTCAAAATATTATATTAAAACAATAATTATTAYACAGTGAAATAAAACATGAATACATTGAAAACATAATGTGTTTTTCAAAACATTAAAAAGTTGTAAAATGATATGATTTTGAAATAAAACATGAAGACATCGAAAACATAACCAGAATTATTAAAAACATAATGTAGTTTTCAAACATTAAAAAGTTGTCAAAGGGAAAGATTATTATGAAATAATGATTTTGAAGACATATGATTTTTAAAAATATAATTTAATCAGTTGATTTTTTTTTAAAACGGTTTTGAATAAGTTGAATTTGTTTATCTAATTTTAAATTTTAGAATCCAGAATGTTCAAATCACATGTATTTTTTTTTATAAATTGTATTTTTACGTTGAAAAGGCGTACACCTATTGATAATGAGCACAATTAATCACTTTTTAATCTAAAATTCTAATCTGATGGCTAACAATTGAAGATGCTGGCATATTTTTAGTCGTCCTTCCAAATCAATGAATGTGATTTCCTCTTCATAACTTCCTTGTATTTTTTAATGCATCCGTTAACCTGTTTACCTTTTAATATTTACCTAATCATATTAAGAAATTACTATAGCACTATATGATTGCCACGTTTAAATGATTAAACTTTGGATTTAGCACACTGGCTGTGCTGGCTGTAGACGCTCATTTTCTGGTTGTGCGTTTCATTTTCTGTCCACGCCTTTCGGCGTTCATCAACCACGATTTTGAATGGCTATGCTAGTTTTAATTTATAAATTAAATAGGACTTTGGTATTAAATTAAATGNGCTGTGCTGGCTGTAGACGCTCATTTTCTGGTTGTGCGTTTCATTTTCTGTCCACGCCTTTCGGCGTTCATCAACCACGATTTTGAATGGCTATGCTAGTTTTAATTTATAAATTAAATAGGACTTTGGTATTAAATTAAATGATTCAATTTAATTTATAAATTAAATGATTCAATTAAATTTATAAATTAAAACTAAATTTATAAATTTAGTTTTAAATGTAGTAGGTGACTTAAAATTACAAATTAAAATAATGATCAACATTGTGTATAATGTTTTTTGTAAGTTAGTCGGTAGAAATTTATATTAACAGGGAAAAACTATACATAGTTTATGTTGTTGGTCTGTCATTGGGGAAACCAAACGAGCAACAAAAGAGTAATGTCTTGGTCCAGATTGTCTAAGATATAGAGTTAAACCATGAACTACACCCAAAATGTCTAAGACGGGAAGATTGTTTCCCTGTGATTTGACACCTAGGAAGAGTTGAGGCTAAATAACTTCTGCCTCTAGAGTAAAAAAACCAAAAAACCAATAACTAGAACATTCAAAAAATCAAATAGAAGGAGTAGTTGTGACATCTTCAAGAACTTGTTGGTGGGCATCCCAAGGCTTTGTGAAGTCTAGTCCGGCTATTTGCTTTGCCAAGAATGAAAATTTGTAATCTACCTCTTTTATTTGCAATTGCATGTCATCCAATTGGAGTGGGATGTCATTATAGTCTCCATTCCTTTCCACTAGAACCTTTCCCATCATGGTTTTCATCTTCCAATAAAGATCCACAATTTTATGATATGTTGTTTCCCTAGTTTTGGAGGTATCAATGTTTGGAACCCATGGGTGAATTGTTGCATCTACTTCCTCATTCAAGATGAAGTGTCTATCCAAGCCAGCCTTGGCTTCAAATAGCTCCATCTCAACTTGGATCTCTAGTGGTGTTTGAGACCGAAAAACACAAAATCCTATGCTCCCTATTGAGACCACGTGACAGGATGTCAGCCTCTACGTCTATGACCTCTGTGGCTAGGGCCACCTATGGCCATGTTAACTCTATGAAGAAACAAAAGGAATCAAGGACACACTAACATTCAAGATTCGCCTCCAATTCTGACTGACTCTATGAAGGATTGAATATATCCCCCTAAGGAGGCATGCAATGGCCATGAAAACTATTGTAGAAATCTTGTCTTTGTATCCCATCAAATCTTGGAGTATTCATTCCCAAGTCAGATATTTGAAGCATCCAAAAAATCCCTTGTACAAGGAAAGTTACTATCATAGTAATGAAGTAATATCTGGAATCACTTGCACCTTTAGTCATTAAACCCTACATGCTACGATTTAGATGAAAGATAGCTAATTATCCTCAAGGTTCTAAAAGAAAACAATCTCATAAATTCAAGGGACAATTGTTTATCACCATTAATCACATCCCTATTACCCCATTTGGGGAAACATTGTACATAATGTTAAACACAATTTGCCTTGATAATTCCATGAAGTCACTAATTAATCATTATATAATTTAAACAATATTTATCATATCAACATCATAGTCTCTTAACATTATGTATGAAAGTACATGACTCACTAATACAACCTTCCTTCACAATGTTAAAGAACACAAGGCTCCCTTATAGTTGTTGATGCTTGAAATTTGTCTTTTCATTATGGAAATACATTGTACAACATTATGACATAAGTTTATCTTTTTCTTTTGGATGGAATGTTAATATATATAATATGGTATGTATTTTGGAGTTGAGGATAAATATTGTTGAGTGCAAGTTTGGAGTTGCATTTGATTTCAATATGTGGGTTAAGGATAAATATTATTGAGTGCAAGTTTGGAGTTGCGTTTGATTTATTTTCTATTATATTAGGATTGTGTTTACATATATCATGTGACAATGTCCTTACATGTGTTGTGAGTTAATGGATTTTCTATTTATTCGAAAGCCTTATTTTTTCCTCTAGTGATTTGACATATAACCAAACCACTCCAAATAACAGGAAATTTGGCCATTCGACCACAGTAAACGGTACTCTTCCTGGACTATCTGATATTTCTTAGCATAAGGAGAAGGTAGTGTCTCTTATTATCCCGACTAAAGTTTCTAGGGAGATTTTTCCTCCCAGCTCACAGAATAGGGTGAGGAAGCCATCGGGCTCTATCGGGGGCAGACGTAAATAGTGGAAGGCAAACAAAGTCTATAGAAAAATGGTATTGGGGTCAAATATTGGGCTCAAGGTGATCCAGGTGGATATCGATGGCCACCCACCTTTTCCAACTAGCTCAAAATAGTTTTCTGGCAATTTTGGTAATTTACTATTTTTAGCAGTTTTTCACTTTCAGGGTCGTTTTGAGGCCCTAAACGATGTTTTTTTGGATAAGGAGGAAAAATATGGATGTTCCTTCGATATTTCCCCCAAAATGAATCTCCTCGATGATACCTTTCCAACGGGCTATCATATGCCTAAAACGGAGATTGTATGCAAAAGTTATGACCCCGGGAAGTTGATGTACTAACTTACCCAAACAGGGCCCACATGACTTTTGAAGCTTCATCTCCTAGGGTTAGGTTTTTGGATGTCTAGGGTTTTTGGCATTCCTGTTTATTGTAAAAATTTCTTCAGAGCCTCATTGTAATCATCTTCTTGCGAATGAGCACAGTCATCACATCTCTTCTCAGAGATAAGTCGTCACCATTCCAGCAAGCTTGTTTCCGCTACATTTTACAGTTTTAACTTATTTCCTTATTGAATAGAAAACCAGTTTTATTGTATCTCTATTATTTTGTGTTAAGAACCTGTTAATAATCTGTAGTCATTTCATTCTACTCATAAAATTCAGATCACGAGGAAACAGTTAGGATGTGTTTGTGTGGTTTTGTAGGCATAGTTTCTTACAATTATTTGGGTAAGGTCTCTATCTCGTTATGGGTAGAACAAAATAGGGTTCCTTTGATTGGATACACTCTAGAGATTTTGTACCTAACCAAAGGATGGTTAGGTTTCATATGCAAAGCACCGGAAAACCTGTCTATTCTTTTGGAAAATTGGTGGGTTTTGGGTGGCAGTAGCCTAATGCTAAAACAATGGAGGGTAGCTTTCGACCCGGCTACTGAATACTTCCAGCAATGCCATCTGTGGGTGATCTTACCTATTTTACCCATCCATCTCTGGAACGAGTGTGCTTTAACAACAATTGGTAACTCACTCGACATTTTCATCACAGTGGATAGACAGAAACTAACGACTCCAGTTAGAAAAGTAGGAAGGATTTTGGTTGAAATGGACATACATTGTGGGCTTCCAGAGGTTCTAGAGATTGAGTGGAGAGGTCGTAATATTCTACATAGGCTTGAATACCTCGGCATACCTTTCAAGTGTATCCTCTACCATAGTACGAGACACCTAATAAAGCACTGTAATGGTCAGGTTGCAGATGATGAGTCTGAGGACACAACGGTTCACAAAGATATATATTGTAACATACCCAACCCTCCACCAGGCTGGGCAACGCTACCAACACAACCTTAACTTAGCCTTTAAAGCTATGATACCAATTTGTAACTTCCTCGACCACCAACAAGCCCGGGAACAACACTCCTGCAGCTCTGTTACACTACTTTGATCCGTGACAACTCCAGCCTTAACTACTGGCTATGCCACACAGAGATACTTGCAGAAAAACATGCACATCCATATGAACATAGAATGTCTATTATCTACACACACACACACACACATATATACATATAACACATTAATGTGGAAGTAACAGTAATCCTACGCATGCAACATATGCAACATACACAGGAAATACTCATCAATTACAACATAAGTACCATTACACAACATGTAAATGAACATAAAAGTGGTACTTATATTTTCAACTGGAGTAAATCCACCAACTTCGTGTAGACCTTCCATGAAAATCCCAGCCTTAGACCGTACTTCTCATCACTCTCAGCAGTATGTCTCCCCTGAGCTCAAACTAAACTCCACTGGGCAAGGGAATTCTAGGCTTGGCAAGGACAACAAGGAAGTTGCACAAAGCAACAGGAAGGATCTTTTATCCCATGGGCCACTTACACCCACAACCCACAAACCCTCATTCCCCACATGTCTGCTCCACCCTAGGAGGATACACCTTCATTAATACAAGTCCATCGGCTAGTACACCTCCCTTACCTTGGGCTTCAGCAACAGATTGGACCAGAAATATCAGAGTAATGTAACTGCTACGGGACTCCCTTCCAGGAGAACTCACTTCCCAACAAACTCTCTCACCTGGGAGAGTTTCTCACAGGCCTAACAACCTGCCTCTTCAACCAATCTTCGACTCAGCTACAGCTAGGTACAGGTGACATCAACAACAAT
>SNQJ01S0080776.1:38491-50819 GCA_010110895.2 Picea sitchensis | reverse complement strand
GGCGCCGATCGGCGTATATCAACCACTTTTTACTTAATGTGGTTGTTGCTAGTATATAAACTATCACAGCTGTAAAGTCGTTGTTGGTGAAAACCAAAAGGTTTACAGTGTTTAAGATGTAATAAAGAATATGATTGTAATTATAAGGTTTTTATAAGTAAATTTGACACAAATGTAAATTTAATACCGTAAAATATAAAAAGTTAATAGTGGAGTAAATTTGTAATGAGTTTGTTAATCAATTGAATTTGGTAATTAGATGATCACATAGTAATTTCTTAATCATATTAATTAAATGTTAAAAAATAAACAGGTTAAGAGAAGCTTTTAAAAATACTAAAAAGTTATGAACTAAGAATATACTAACATCTTCAATTAATAATCATATGATTGAAATTTATTGTTAAAAAATCATTAAATGTATCCATTATCAATAGATGTATACCTTTCTACCTAAATATGTTTAGAATATCCCTTCATATTCTCTTTACCAATATTCCTTTATCTTTCTTCCCTCGAGGCATCCCTTAAACAATTTTTTTTTAATCATTACAATATTTAATTTCTCAACAAATGATAGATAAAATATATTCTTATCCATGAAAACAAAGGCTCATACATGGTAGAATCATGGATCATTACTCTTGATTAATATTGTAGTTGGAAAAAAGATCATCCATTGTGAAATCATGGATCATTACACATGATTAAGATTGTAATTGGGTTGATCATTCTTTATTATTATCTATATTATTTATGAGAACCTTTCTTTTCTTTATTAATTCCAAAAAGGTATATTCAAAAGTTTGTAGATTATTTGAGTCCAATTATTTAAAAGGATTCTTACAAAGTGATAGAATAGACATCATCACTCATCAAACTTATTTTCATAATTGATAATGATTTTATTTTTGTGAAAAATAAACAAACATAATGTTAGGGGTCTATTTGTTATTTTATTGTTTATTAGGTTACCACATGTTGAAAACATATGGATAGTGAGAAGTGATATTTGCCATACATGTGATTTATATGTTGAAAACATATGGAGATTGAGAAGTGATATTTGTTATACATGTGATTATTAGTGAAGGTCTTTAATGATTGAGTTGTCATATCAAAAAGTGAAGTGTTTTAGTTATGGAGTTGTTTTAAATTGTATAAGTAAATGTTATTTAATTTTGTTATTATTTTTTTTAGTATTTAATTTGAACATTAAAAAAACATGAATACTTATTTTATTTTATTTTTCTGAAAAAAAAGTAAGTAATTTTATTGAGGTAAAAAAATTATATAGATAGATACAGATGACATTCTACTAGTTAAAATGCTTAGGTCTTTTGTTTCTATAATGTCTAAAACATTTTTGCTATGAGCATTCTTCCATGTCCTCTTTTTAACCATAATCATGTATAAAAGTCTCATAGTGTACATCAAAAAACATATTATCAAATAGTCAAGAATACATTCAACTTTGTCCAAAACATTAGTATAGATATTATTTGTCATGTTTGTCATCAAGGGACGTAAAGATAATCATCCACCCGTGGCCTTTTTAATGACCTTCCATATGCCTCTAGCCAATTATAAACCAACTTCCTTGTTCTAAATCTCATTACACATGAGAGAAAGAAATATGAGCAAAATATGAAAAGAACCTTTGTATATCCTAATAAAGTGGATGGAGAGTGTAATTATGTAGAGATGTTGTCCCATTCATGCACCTAATGATAAGCTTTAATATGAGAGATACATTTTCCATTTCCAGAAAGAGGAGTTTTAGAGCCATGAATTCACTATAATTATTGGTTCTTGATCCCAAATTTGTTGTAAAAGAGTTGGAGTGATCCTTTGCAAGGAAAATGACTCCCCCAACCCTTCTTATAGAAGAATTTGAATATATTACTTTTGTCTATATATAGAAATTGAATTAGCTTTATGAATATATAACTTTTTTCTATATAACTTATGAGAAACATGAGTTTTTCTAACAATGGTATGTTATTTTTCAAGAAAAAATTAATGTATATGTTTTTGTTAGTGTAGGTGTTTTTTTTTTCCTTGGAAAAAAGCATAATTTTATTTATAGGAAATAAAATTACATTCTGTAGATACATGTCAAAACATGCATTTCAGTTTCTACATAAAGCAATCCCATATCAGTCTTTGTTCATAGTACAAAAAATCCTCCCGACGAGGCTTGTGGGTCAAAAAGAGTGTCATCCCACCTTCAGAAAACCATGCAATCACTAGCCAGGGTCCCACTTACAACCAAAAAACCAGTATGTTGAAACAAATAGTAAGAGAACTAGCCAAAAGAGCTCTGAACAGTAAGAAAAAAACTGCAAAATAGTCTTTTGAAAGATGTAGCAATCCAACATTGTACATAGATAAACTGGCTGGAGTCAAAACTGTCCAATTGAGCAAGTAATCAACAAGTATATCCGATCTGTCTAAATAAAAGGAGTTTGAATATAATTTGTCCTGCTACCATATTTTGATTCATGTATAGTCCAAGAGCCAAAATCCAAATCTATGCCATATTTTGATAGAGCATCTGCATCAACATTTCATTCTCTGTAGACATGATGAATAGAAAAAGAGTCAAAATTGTTTAAAATCCTTTTAATTTCTTCAATTAATGGAACCAATAGAAAAGTGTGACATCTTTGTAGCTTCCTGGTCCAGTTCACTACATTCAAGGAGTCACCATAAATTTGAAGTGAAGTTTGGACCCCTTTTCTCTTGCAAAGAGAATAAGTAGTTTTAAGGACATAAGTTCAGCGTAATTGTTTGAGTCGGATCCAAGTCCCATTTGTAAATTAAATAAGTGGGAATATGATAAGAAAAGAACTGCACCTCCCCCACAATCCAGTCCATTGTTCTAGGATGCTCCATCAAGAAAATCCCAAGGAACATTTTTGTCCACTTGTTCTACACATACAATTCTCATTGGAGGGGAATCCTTAGCTTGGGGGAAATGATCCAGGATACTTATACCCTGTGTTGTTGTACACTCTAGTGAGGCCATATTATTTTGAAAGTTTGTTGTGTTTCTTTCCAAGCACACTCCTCAACAGAAAATCAAAGGTAAAGCTCTTATTTTCTTTTTACTGGCATCTGAAGACCAAGGTCCCCATGCCTCTTCCACGGAAATTCCCCTCCAAGAGAAGTTTAATTCTAAGAAGGAGGAGCAATGTTTCCAAACCTGTTGCATAAAAGGGAGATAGAGAAATACATGGTTTGTCGATTCCTCATCATTTTTGCATAGAGAGCACCAACCTGGTCCTTTGATCATCCTTTTTTTCATACGATTCCAATTTGGGATTTTATTTTCTAATAAACACCACATAAAAATGTGATTTTTTAAAGGGAAATTAGACTTACACATGCCTTTCCACCACCAATTTGGCTCTCTAAGTAATAGTTCGAGGTTTAGATGAACATACCCCTTCTTTGGTGTGTAAGTGACATGCTCTGCATGTATTCAGACTAGTTCATCCTCCCTGTTTGTGAACCTGGCGTGTGTAGTTTTCAAATGCAAGAGATATTTTGACCAGATTTTCGTTTGATGTGATCCTAACCCCACTTGAGTAGCACTTAGCCAACCTTGATTCCAAATTGAGGAAGTTTCTAGATCTGGTATCTGATTTAGATGGAAAAAGGCCCTTTCCAATGGGGTCTAATCTGTTTCTTCCCTATACTCCAATTGTGTGTAACGCGTCCCTCCAGGGTCTTCTCAAGGACATCCGAAGGGGTCGAGTGTGCCATGGCATGAGGGGGATTATTCCCTGCTCCAAAATGTGATCAAGAATACCAGGGATCAGTGAAAAAACGACCATGGCGATGGAGTGGACGTTATTGTAGCTCTGCTCTCTATTGATTTATATATAAAATAAAATATGTTTAGATTATCCTTTCATATTCTCTTTACCTAATGTACCTTCATCTTTCTTCCCTCCCAACACCCCTTACTTTTTTTTAATAATTACAATATTTAATTACTTAACAAAGGATAGGTAAAAGATATTCTTATCAATGGAAAACAAGGAATCATACATGATAGAATCATGTACAATTACTCTGGATTAATATTGTAGTGGGAAAAAAGGATCATCCATGGTGAAATCATGGATCATTACACATGACTAAGATTGTAGTTGGGTTGATCATTCTTTATTATAACTTTCTTTTCTTTATTAATTCCAAAAAAGTATATTCAAAAGTTTTTGGATTATTTGAGTCCAACTATTCAAAAGGATTCTTACAAAGTGATAGAATATACATCATCACTCATCAAACTTATTTTGATAATTGATAATGATTTTAATCCTTTTGAAAAGTAAACATAATTAACATAATTTTAGGAGTATATTCGATAATGATTTTATTCCTTGTGAAAAGTAAACATTTAATGTTAGGAGTATATTTGTTATTTTATTGTTTATTGGGTTACTAAAGTAAACATAATGTTAGGAGTATATTTGTTATTTTATTGTTTATTGGGTTACTACATGTTGAAAACATGGTATGGATAGTGAGAAGTGATATTTGTCATACATGTGATTTACATGTTGAAAACATATGGATACTCATTGATAATGATTTTATTCCTTGCGAAAATAAACATAATGTTAGGGTTTCTATTTGTATTTGTCATTTTATTTTTTATTGTTTATTGGGTTATTTTTTGATAATTGATAATGATTTTATTCTTTGTGAAAAATAAAGATAATGTTAGGATTTTATTTGTTATTTTATTGTTTATTGGGTTACTACATGTTGAAAACATATGGATAGTGAAAAGTGATATTTGTCATACATGTGATTCACATATTGAAAACATATGGATACTCAAATTGATAATTGATAATGATTTTATTCCTTGTGAAAGTAAACATAATGTTAGGGTTTTGTTTGTCATTTTATTGTTTATTGGGTTACTCCATGTTGAAAACATATGGATAGTGAGAAGTGATAGTGAAGGTCTTTAGTGATTAAATTATTAGATCAAAAAGTGAAGTGCTTTAGCTATGAAATTGTATAAGTAAAGGTTATTTAATTTTGTTATTATTCAATTTTAGTATTTAATTTAAATATTAAAAAAATATGAATATTTATTTTATTTTTTTAATGAAAAAAGTAAGTAATTTTATTGAGGTAACAAAATTACATAGATAGATATAAATGGAATCCCATTAGAAAATATGTTCAAGTTTTTTNTTTTATATATATCTAAAACATTCTTGCTATGAGCATTCTTCCATGTCCTCTTTTTTACCATAGTCATGTACAAAAGTCTTATAGTGTACATCAAAAAACATATTATCCAATAGTGAAGAATACATCCAAAAAGTTAACATAGATATTATTTGTCATGTTTGTCACCAAGGGGCTTGAAGATATTCATCCATTTGTGACCTTTTCAATGACCTGCCATATGCTTCTAGCCAATTCCAAACCAACTTCCTTGTTCTAACTCTCATACACATGAGAGAAAGAACTATGAGTGAAATATGAAATAAACCTTTGTATAACCTGGTAAAGTGGATGTAGAGTGTAATTATGTAGATATGTTGTCCATTCATGCACCTAATGATAAGCTTTGAATCCCCATATACATTGACTTGAGAGATATTTTTTCCATNTATGAGTGAAATATGAAATAAACCTTTGTATAACCTGGTAAAGTGGATGTAGAGTGTAATTATGTAGATATGTTGTCCATTCATGCACCTAATGATAAGCTTTGAATCCCCATATACATTGACTTGAGAGATATTTTTTCCATTTCCATAAAGAGGAGGAGTTTTAGAGCCATGAATTCACTATAATTATTGGTTGTTGGGCCCAAATTTGTTGTAAAAGAGTTGGAGTGATCCTCTGCAATGAAAATGACTCCCTCAGCCCTTCCTATAGAAGGATTTCCTTGGAATGCACCATCAAAGAAAGCCCAAGGAATGTCCTTGTGGATATGAGTCTCAAAGATGTTCCTTTTGCTAAGGATAAGCTACGAGGATTATTGGGCTAGAAATTGCAGTGTGAGTAGGAGAGGGATTTCCATTTTGAAAAAGCAAAGAAATTTTGGCAATCCAAATGCCCCACACAACAATTAATGGAAGGGATCTAAAAGAAGTCATGTTTAGATTTTCTATCCAAGATTTTAAAGTGTTTTCGGTGTTGTCTCCTTCCCAATTATAATGTGAACCCAAAGATCTTTTAAGTTCTATCCATATAGCTGAGGCGTAAGGACATCGAAAGAAAATATGGGATTTTGATTCGTTACTATGTTTACATAAACTACGTATATCCTAAAAAACATGAATACTATGATAATTAACTATTTTATTAATATATATGATTTTTTAATATTTATTTTATGATATTCACTTTATAAGTTGATTGAATTATGTTAATTTTCCTTGTAATATTAAATTTAAATTTTTATATCATAATTATCATTTATTACTAATTCAATTTAATATCAATATTCATTCCAAACATTTTATGATATTCACTTTATAAAATTGATTGAATTATGTTAATTTTCCTTGTAATATTAAATTTAAATTTTTATATCATGATTATCATTTATTACTAAATCAATTTAAAATCAATATTCATTCCAAACATTTATATGAATGAAATATTGAAGACCCTCTGACATTCTCTCCATAAGCTCATTAAATTATGTTGGTTTTCTTTGTAATGTTAAAATTACAATTCCATATTATTATTGTTTTATTATTAAGTTAATCTAAGATCTATTGACTCTATGTGTGAGAGAGGGAAGTACTACAATTTCATTTATTATATATGAACCAAAAAAATGATATAGATCGGTGTATGAAGTTGCTTCCCCTTTTCATTATAATAAGAACGTACATTTATTTTTATTTTCAGGAACATGTATGTGATGAATGCACACGTACTTTTATTTAAATAGCTTCATCTTTTTTCATCTCTATGAAGACAATTGCCAAGCAAAAACAAAATTCCCATGGCATTTTAATTTAATAAAAAGAATACACATGCATTAAAAATGTGTTTGTGTTTCTAAAGCATGCATACTTTAAAATTTCATGTGCTTTCCGGTTAGGATAAACTTAGGAGTGGTATTGGCATCATTGGTAATCTACATTTTTTTATAGAGAAAATCTCATTTCCAATTAGAATGTATTTGAAATCTCATTTATATATTTGTTAAATTAGATAAATTTACTTAATTTTTAAAAATAATTTATCATCATTTAAATGTAGTGTTTATTCTGTCATTATGAAGCAAAACTTTTATCTAAAACCTAACCGCTTGTAAGAGTTATAGAGATAAATTAATCAATTTTTAGATGAATTCAAAACCTTAATTATTGATCTTGGGAACATTAGAGAGTCATTTTGTATTTCATTGGCCACTTCACTTTACAACATTGTTGCTTCCATTATCCATGCCCATGGCCAATTATATGATATATCCAAATATAGGACTAGGATGAGAGAATACTACTCAACTTGCTTTAGCAACAAAGAGGTAAAAATTTACATTTAATCGGAGATACATGATTGTTCAATTGTTTATTGACCGTAGAACCAGCCAACGCCTTGATATGAGAAAGATGCACCTTTGCATATATTGAGGCACATTCTAGCCACTGAAAACCCACTAAATGTGCACTAAATGGATAAGTGGTTCATGGTATTTGGTAATCCTTGGGAAGTTCCATTGTATTCTCTTCATTAATTATGGGTTGAGTTTATTATAGATCACCATGTCAATTATTTTGACATTAGTGAATTTCACAAAAGTTGTTATTGGTTCTACTCGGGATTGAGAAGTAGCTAAGGGTGGGTGCAAACTAATGATGGTCTCTCATGACGCATTAGTGACAATGTAAACAATGAAAATAAACAATCTCTTAACGTGGAGGGATTATTCAAGGTACTTTTACAATGAATTTGAATATGATGTAAAAAATGAAATGTAGGAAATTGAATTAGCTTTATGAATATATAACTTTTCCAAATATAACTTATGAGTAACTATGAGAAACATGATTTTTTCTAACAGTGGTATGTTATTTTTCAAGAAAAAATTAATGTATATGTTTTTGTTAGTGTAGGTGTTTTTTTTTCCTTGGAAAAAAACATAATTTTATTTATAGGAAATAAAATTACATTCTGTAGATACATGTCAAAACATGTATTTCAGTTTTTGCATAAAACAATGCCATATCAGTCTTTGTTCATAGTACAAAAAATGCTCCCGACGAGGCATGTAGGTCAAAAAGAGTGTCATCCCACCTTTGGAAAACCACACGATCACTAGCCAGGGTCCCACTTACATCCAAAAAACCAATATGTTGAAACAACTAGAAAGAGTACTAGCAAAAAGAGATTTGAACAGTAAGCAAAACACTGCAAAATAGTCTTTTGAAAGATGTAGTAGTCCAACATTGTACATAGCAGAACCGACTGGAGTCAAAACTGTCCAATTGAGCAAGTAATCAACAAGTATATCTGATCTGTCTAAATAAAAGGAGTGTGAATATAATTTGTCATGGTACCATATTTTGGTTCATGTATAGTCTAGGAGCCAAAAGTCAACTCTATGCTAGATTTTGATAGAGCGGCTGCATCAACATTTAGTTCTATGTAGACGTGATGAATAGAGAAAGAGTAAAAAATGTTTAAAATCCTTTCAATTTCTTCAATTAATGGAACCAATAGAAAAGTGTGACATAAATGAGAACATATCTTTATTTGCATCTTCTGCACTCAAATATACCATGAGACCCATGAGTTGATTTGCAATCTCGTGATTGATATCCTGAGCCAAAAAAAGTAATCTCTCTCGATAAAGTCGGTTGTATAAGTCGACCCAATTTGCATCTGCATCTCCAGGGGCTCGGAAAGGAACTTTTGGAACACCAACAGGCATTCGTTTTAATCGAAAGAAGTGAAGCACTATACTCTAATATGGGAACATAAAGTATTTGAAGTTGTGTCACACATGAACTCTTCCATCTTGGATGGATATTATTTATTCATAGGGAAGGTTTTTCACCTATTTGGAAATAGAGCTTTAGATGGATCAAAGATCCATGTAAAATATCCTTCAATTATTCGAGTTGATAATGTAACGAATCATACTTTTACCACTAAACTATACTTGCCACTATCCAATTGTAACATACGGATCGATCTTTTGTCCAACCAATAGGAAGATGAGGAGTTATCAATCATTACCTCATTTTCATCATTACATGAATCTCCATCGTCGGGGATGAAATACTTTGGTAAATAGTATTTCATCCCCAGTGATGGCTCATTGTAATTATAGAAATTACCTTTGCGAACTGCTAATAAAACAATGACTAATGGGCCCGATACAACCGTCAGAGTCAGAACAATGAGCTGTGCAATAAATTCTAGATTCATTTGGGTTTCTTGCACCTCTATGATCCCATCGACTTGATGGATGTATGAATAAAATGTTGTCGAGATCAATCACTTTTCTTCTCTTCTATTTTCTCTTCTTCATCTGCCTCTCCATTTTTCTTCCTCTTCTCCATCTGTGTAACTTCGATCAAGAATAGCCCTTAGTAACTATGAACAATATCATACCATATAAAAGGACTAGAGAGCCAAAGAAAGAAACATAGAAAAAAAATTGAAAGGACAAGGGTGGTTTGTTAAGGTCAGGTCAGGCAGGTCAGAAAAAAGGCAATTTTTTTTTAAACAAAATGAAAAATATGATTTGCCAGATTCGTTTTTTCTAACTGAATAATTGCAATATTCATTATATTGTTGATACAATCCATACATGCTATGGTATACACCTTTAATCCACCATTCATTTTGTTAAACAAGAACTTTTCCATCTTGGAGAGACGGCTGAGCGGACCAAAGGGACGGATTGCTAATCCGTAGTACGGATTATCCGTACTGAGGGTTCGAATCCCTCTCTCTCCGTTCGCTCACTATTGCAGATAACTCTGAATCTTTCTACAGAATGGAAAAGACTCATTAACCTAGATACTTTTTTTCACTATTCTTTATGTCCAGGATTACGTCCTGGATCATTCGAGAGAAATCCAAAGATAAAAAGAGAAATGAAAAATATCACTACTGTGTAAACGAACAACTTAAGAGTAAGCATTACGTAATCTTCGAGATTCGAATTATAAGTAAAATAGAATAAATCATCAATCTTTGTATAATATATGAATACTTGAATACCAAACAATAGTATGATTCATAAAAATCACGAAATTATTTCTCCGGATCACGTGTGAAAATCAATTTGAAAGAAGGAGATAATTTATCTGTTTGTTTTCAAAATGGTCTTTTTTCCCTTCTTCTTTTTTGGATCAACCAGATATTTATCGAATCTTTATGAAAATATATCATTCGTATCAATACATGAATAAATAGCCCGATCCGAAGTGAGCGATGGGATTGGAAGGAAAGGAATTGATGAAGGTGAGTGGAAAAGTTTTTAGTCGGGAGCAGAAGAAATTGACCTCTGGACAACATCATTGTGGGAAAGGTCATAATGGAAGAGGAATTATTACCGCAAGACACAGGGGAGGGGGTCACAAGTGTCTGTATCGTCAAATTGATTTTCGACGGGATAAGGAACACATATCGGGAAAAATTGTAACCATAGAATATGACCCTAACAGAAGTGCATACATTTGCAAGGTGCACTACAAGAATGGCGATAAGATGTATATTATGCATCCCAGAGGGGTCATGATTGGAGATATTATTCTTTCTAGTCCAAAAGCTCCTATATCAATAGGAAATGCCCTACCTCTGAGTGCGGTTTGAATTATTAATTCACATGATCGGAAGCAACTGATTAGGTTTACAGCGAAACCTATAAAGCTATCACTGATCCAACTAGGACATTTTTACGGGATGAACCCCAAAGGGAAATTGAGGATAAATGACAGCAGGTGATTGGATCCAAAAAATGTTCATATCGGATCATTGGTTCCAAAGATATGATAATATGGAGAGGACCAGATTTTTTGTCCGAAGCATGAACAAAATGGGATAGAGGCACCCTAAAAAAAGACAAGTTACTCACATTTGATATGATGGTCAGAGGTGGATTCGGAGCTGGACAGTGGTAAGAATTCCCAAAAGGAAAATATGGGGAGAAGAAAAAAAGTAGAAAGAGAGAGAAGAGAAAAAGATGTTTAATATGCCTCCTACGTTATCCATAACATACGAAAGTATTAGCGTAATTTGATAAAGTCATTCATTTTGAATGCTACATAAATAATATAAGCCAGATGATGGAATAGAGAGACCTAGGATGTAGAGAATCAAGACATAAAGAATACAATAGATGCCCTTTCTCATCTCGATTCTATTTAATCAATATATGTAAATAGAATCTCATGTACATCCAGAAAGTTGTATGCCCTGAGAGAGGCTTATACAGTTTGGGAAGGGATTTTTATTTATCGGAATAAGAGTCTACTTCAACCAATATGCCCTTAGGCATAGCTATAGATAACATAGAAATAACACTTGGAAAGGGTGGACAATTAGCTAGAGCAGCAGGTGTTGTAGAAAAACTTATCGCAAAAGAAGATTGATCGGCCACATTAAGATTACCATATGGAGAAGTTTGTTTAATATCTGAGAACTACTCAGCAACAATTAGACAAGTAGGTAATATAACTGCAAACAATAGAAGTTTCAGTAAAGCCATAGCTAAACGTTGGTTGGGTAAGCATTCTGAGGTAAGAGGAGTAGCTATGAACCATGTAGACCATCCTCATGGAGGTGGAGAAGGAAGAACCCCGATTGGCAGGAAAAAACCCATGACCCCCTGGGGCTATAGTGTGCTTGGAAAGAAAATTCGGAAGAGGAATAGGTACAGTGATGCTTCAATCCTTCGTTGACGTGAGTAAGAATGGTTGGATATCCATAAAAAAAAAAAAGGAAAGAAAGGTAATTGATCATGGCACATTCACTGAAAAAAAAATCGTTTTTTGGCTAATCATTCATTGAGGAAAATTAAAAATCTAAACATAAAGGAAGAAAATAAGATAATAGTGACTTGGTCCCGGGCATCTGTCATTATACCTGCAATGATCGGTCATACAATCATTGTTCATAATGGGAGGGAACATTTACCCATTTATGTAACAAATCGTATGGTAGACCAGAAATTGGGGGAATTTGCACCTACTCTACTTTTTCAGGGACATGCGAGAAACGATAAGAAATCTCGTCGTTAATTGAGAGATACTTGTCATTCATTGGGGAGGATGGAGTCAATGGGAAATAATAGTCCAGGTCCAGAGATACG
>SNQJ01S0080776.1:21434-35607 GCA_010110895.2 Picea sitchensis | reverse complement strand
TTGACCAATTAGAGTTACCCCCCAGAGTCTATAACTGCCTCAGAAGAGCCAATATACATACATTATTGGACCTCTTAAATTATAGTTGAGAAGATCTAATGAGAATTGAACGCTTCGGGAAGGAATCTGTGGAACGGGTATTTGAAAGTAGCTTTCTGGTCCAGTTCACTACATTCAAGGAGTCACCATAAATTTGAAGTGAATTTTCCCCCTTTTCTCTTGTAAAGAGAATAAGTAGTTTTAAGGCCATAAGTTCAGTGTAATTGTTTGAGTTGGATCCAAGTCCCATTTGTAACTTAAAGAAGTGGGAATCTGATAAGAAACGAACCTCACCTCCCCCACAAGCTAGTCCATTGTTCTAGGATGCTCCTTCAAAAAAATCCCAAGGAACATTTTTGTCCACTTGTCCTACGCGTACAATTCTCATTGGAGGGGAATCCTTATCTTGGGGGAAATGTTCCAGGATACTTAGACCTTGTGTTGTTGTACACTCTAGTGAGGCCATCTAATTTTGAAAGATCGCTACATTTATTTCCAACCACACTCCCCAATAGAAAATCAAAGGTAAAGCTCTTATTTTCTTTTTACTAGCATCTGAAGACCAAGATCCCCATGCCTCTTCCACGAAAATTCCCCTCCAAGAGAAGTTTAATTCTAAGAAGGAGGAGCAATATTTCCAAACATGTTTCGTAAAAGGGCAAGAGAGAAAGAGATGGTTTGTTGATTCCTCATCATTTTTGCATAGAGAGCACCAACTGGTCCTTTGATCATCCTTTTTTTTCATACGATTCCAATTTGGGATTTTATTTTCTAATAAACATCACATAAAAATGTGACTTTTTAAAGGGAACCTAGAATTCCACAGGCCTTTCCACCACCAATTTGGATCTCTAAGTAACAGTTAGAGGTTTATATTAACATACCCCTTCTTTGGTGTGTAAGTGCCATGCTCTGCATGTATTCAGACTAGTTCATCCTCCCTGTCTGTGAACCTGACGTGTGTAGTTTTCAAAGCCAAGAGATATTTTGACCAGATTTTTGTTTGATGTGCTCCCAACCTCGCCTGAGCATCACTTAGCCAACCTTGATTCAAAATTGAGGAAGTTTTCGGATCTGCTATCTGATTTAGATGGAAAAATCCCCTTTCCTGAATTTGTTGTATAATATTTTCTGACAATAGATGATTTTGACTACTTCCTGCCCAGGGATCTGAGCCAATTCTGAATTTGGCTTCATTACCAATCTACCATGCCAGTCCTTCTCCTATTGTTACAAGGAAAATCACTCTATGGCATGGGGTAAACCACAACAGATGGAATGAATGCATAAATTGACTCTAATCCCAACTATCCTATATAAATGTAAATGCTAATGAGACAAGATAAAGAGCCTACCTCGTCCGGATGTTCGATGAAGACCACCATTGAGCACACAACTCAAAGATTTATACCTGCAACTTGTCCTCAACAAGCAAGATACACAATCATATGGTGATAATAGATAAAGTTAGCACATACAATAGCATAGTCCATTAACATTCATAACAAATACACCCATGGAATAACAATTCAAATATTTGCAAGATATCAATTAGACGAGAAAAGAGTATTTCTATTAAAATATGATCAACAAAAGTGTATAAGTGACAAACTTTCGTGTCTGCACGTCTTGAAACCAAGAAACTAAGTCCCTTCCAGTTGGGCCTCCAACACTTCAATACTCCACCAAAGGCAATCTCACATAAGAGAAACAATGATGTTCTCCATCAAAGAGGGAAGAGCTTGGGGGATAAACAATGTGTTCATACTTTAAAGGACAAAGGGATGCAGACTCTATGTTAAGTGAAAATTTCTCCAGAGTATCTTTGCTCTCAAAAGTTGAATTCTCTCATCTTCCATGGTTTGGATATGGCCCATTTTATAGCCTTCAAATGGAACTAAAGGGCCGAGTCTGAATGTTTCCAGTATATGGAAGGTCAAGGATCATGGATCTCATGACGTGACATGGAAACCCGACACAATTTATAATTTTGAGCACCAAACTCGATGTACGTGAGTTGTAGTGGTGTAAACTGCGTATATGCATGTTGCCTAACTGATAGGGCACATATATGTGGAAAAATATGACTTTTTGGCTTTGGGAAGTGAAAAAGGGGACTTCAAGTCTACATAGGGAAATGGAAATGCCTTTTGAGCAAGTTGCATGGGGTGAGGCAAAACTTGCTATAACATATGCCCCCTAATGTGTGAGGTTAGAGGAGTATCTGCGATGGCCGAAATACATTATAATTTCCAAAAGTGGAGTAATGGAGACTTAGTTGGAAGAACTAGTTTCTCATGAGAATATTACAATCCATAATGATTTTGTACACATGGATGCCAATTTGAATTATGTTGGCCCTGACCAAGTTTTGAGGAACACTTGGTCATATTTGACCATTTTTAGGACTTTGACAGCTTGTCAAAGATGGAGCGCAACGCAAAGCGGAAATCATGGAAGCTAGACCCCTTTTTGGGTCCTTTTTGGGTTTTTGGGTTAATGTAATGGGAAAGGGATGTCAGCCCGTGGGTTTACCCACGCTTAGGCCCACTTTTGTAATGTATAAATAGATGTCTAGGCGAAGTTAGTAAGGGGATGGTACCATATCTATGTGATGTAAGATAAGTGCTAGTAGTGCTCTGTGCATGACTGTAGAAGGTTTACAGAGCTAAGTGCAAGTTATTATAGAGATTATAGAAGGCTTTGTGCTACAACGCAAGGAAGAAGGATCTAGCGAGCTGCGCAGATCTTCTTTCCTATGCGAAGAGGGATTTGGATGGCTCTGTGTTGTAACCTGATTAACTGAAGCTAATAAAGAAGAAGAATTTATGGACGTAGCCCCAAGGTGGGGGTGAACCACGGTAAATCTGTGTGTTGTACTCTATGCCTTGACCTGACGTGTTTGTCTCTTCCTTTGCTAAGTGATTTGATGTGTTTAGATAGATCTATTTATGCTTTGTGCTTCTGAGATATGAATGAATTTTAGATCTAGTATGTAAGATGCTTAGTGCTTGATCTATCGAATCTAATCTATCGTGTTGTGGCTAAGTGCTGAATTATCTTAGATTTAAGTACATACTGCGATGCTTTGTGCTATCTGCGAAGTATCATAAGGGTTGAATATTGATGAATAATCTATGCTAGGTGATTGCTAAGTGTTATAATCACAGATCTGTGTCCCATCTACGGTTGCAGTCACCTGAGTCTTGCAACCACCCCTGCCTCTACCTCGGGTGAGACTTCATCTGCTTCGCAGGTGTTGCCGAAAAGGCTGGTAGTTAGGGTTTTGTTGGTGCGTTGTTGTAGCGTTGAACCCTGGGTCTACCCATGTGCCAACAAATGGTTCCGTCGTCGGGACCTGAAACTATGATTGCTAGGAACTGAGAAGAAGAAGCTTTGTGCAAAGATTCGTCCTGAAATTGTGAAAGCTCTGTGCATGGATCTATTCCCTAGTGTGCAGTGATCCACTTGATCTGAAAATATCTATGCTAAAGAAGGAAGGAAAAATCTGAAGGAAAGAAGTCAGATCTTCAAGAAAAGCGGTTGATACTGAAGGAAAGAAGTAAGATCTGTAAGCTTTGTGCTCTGATAAAGGTAAGAATAGTTAAAAGTTCTTAGATCTGGAAGATTTTTGCCCTGTAGAAGTAAGATAAGTGATTTTTTTTGTTTCTAGAGCATGGATCTAGGTATGTTTGATAGATTTTTTCCTAGCTTAAAAACTAGGGCATTAATAGATGAAAGAAAGTTTGATATGAATAGATCTGATAAGTATAATGATAGATATGTTATACCTATGCATAGAAAGAATTTTTCGACTAACCAATGGATGTAGGATCCTAGAAAGAAATTTTTGCAGGCTAGCCACTATGACCCTAGCAAGCAGTACAAGAAAAGTTGGGGATCATTGAAGAGAAAGAGAGGATTAACTCTTTGTTACAGTTGCAGAAGGCCAAGACGTCTTGCTAAGGAATTCCCTGGGAGAAACCCTAGTTGCCTCTGTTGTAAGGCTATGGACCATGAAGTACTGGATTTCCCTAGAATGATTGCTAGACTTGAAAAGCTGAATATGGAGCAAGAAAAATCTAAAGGATATCAAGAGACTAAGATTATAGAAGAACCCCAGAAAGAATCAAAGATTATGTTACTGAAAATGAAAGAAACCATGGATGGACATAAAGATGTCATTTTGTCAGAGATCTTCAAAGAAAAGGAGGAAATCGAGTAAGAATAGGAGACTTCGACATTGACGGTGCTCTGGATGAGGGAACACAGATGAACATTATGATAGAAAGTACTTGGGAAACCCTAGGAAGGCTTGATATGATTCCTTCACTAGGAAAAATAGGGTTGTTTAACGGAAAAATGGTAACCCTATGTGGCAGGATTACCCAGATAGCTATGAGTACCCATGGAACTTTGACAGAGGAAGAATTCAAAGTTATTAAATTTATTGAGGACCATACCCCATTTCCAGCTTTGTTAGGCAAGATCTGTATTGAAAAAGACCAGATCCGAAGAAAAGAAGAAAAGGAATCTCTAGAACAAAAGAAGCAAGAACTCATGGAATTTATGACTAGAAGGATCGCCTACTTGATGGAAGAACAAGAGAACGGATCTAATCTATTGAACACCAGGGACTTGGATGTCGAAGCTATAAGAGCATTAGAGGAACCACAGAAGACCGAAATACCTAATCCATATAATGAAGGAGTATTACCCTTGGATCTGAAGAAAGAATCTCAGCATCGCGAAGTGACTATGTCAAGAGAAGATAAGAATCAGAATGGAAAAAGGATGACCAAGACAAAGCTCATTGGGAAGAAGGCTAGGAAGCTAAGTAAGAAGAGAGCCAAGATCGAAAAGTTATAGAAGATTCCAGAGGAAACTTTGTAGAAGGAAAAATCACAGGAATTGAGCTTCACCGAGATATCAGAACAACGACATACGACACTTCATCGTGGCGAAGCAATATAGTCGTTAGACCGATATACCTATTCGAATTTCTCCCCGAACGGATAGAAAAGCATTAAAGGATCACCACTAGACCGTTGGACCATGCCATAATGGATGGATCAATGTTCATGGAAGATTCATACCTGTTGCAAGCATACTATTGATGAATTTCCTATTTAGCTCACCGCATCATCCCCGAAGAACACTTTTGCCAACTGAAAAGTCGAAGCTCGCAAAACTAGTGATTGTATACAGTGATAATTGCAATCAGATTGTTCATCCTAGTGCAGTATTTTGAGATCATCGTGACCCCGATTATCTTTCCCGAGTGCATATGTCCGACGAGCTCACCACACTTGAGGAATCTGTCACAGAGGTCCTTCTTGATTTAATGACTGAGAGAGTCATGTCAGAAAGAAGAATGTCCATCGGAGTCCAAGAATCATCGAGGAGAAGAGTGCAAGCCTCCCCGTCGACTGCTCGAGCAGGAACATCTTGAGCTGACGCAGAGAGAAGAACTAAGAATAAGTATGACATAGCTAACGCGAAGTTAGAGCCATCCATCCTACCAGCTTACATACCCCCTCTGAGCAGTGAGATTAATAGGGACAGTGTCCCTAGAGACTTTGAATACACCCTAGTCACTGCATATCTATCGAAAGGAGTACGCACCAACCACGCAGATCAAGACAAGGTTACAGCATTGAAGTTTTGTGACTTCAACCTGGGGGACCATAAAGTTTACATCATGATCGCCCCGTATAAGTACTTGATGAGAATAAAGGGAAAGAATTTGAAGCTCATCCCTCAGCAATGGACAATGAACTTCGCGTAGTCTACTTTGCTCAACGTTATGAAAATATCTCACTTTGGCAGACACCAGGAGGTGAATGCTTGTGTAAAATTGCTACTAGCAAGTTACCACGGAGGATACATATGGTTAGATCATCGCATAACTGTTATCTGACGCTGATCAATAGGATCATTGGGCTTAGCATGTAGGGCCTTGATCCCCATGAGTACTATCTTGGAAAGACCGCAGACCGCACTCTTGCACAGAATATCAAAGAAGCCTATGGTGATGTTGAGAAAGGCACAAGAGGCTACAAGGTAGCTTCTATTGAAAGTGGCGCAGTGCGCCTCGCATTCCAACTGATCGCAAGGAAGTTGGTACGCAAGAATCAACCAACACAAGTATATGGCTTTGTAGTTGACCTCGCAGGAAAGTGCGCAGAAGGACTATAGATGAACTGGGCGAAGTACTTGGTGAATCAACTAGAGATTGACTGCAGAGAAGCTCAGGATCAGTGGAATGAATTCCATTTTAGCTGGCTCCTGATACTAATCGCTTTTGTTGCATGGGAGCTACCAGAAGGCACAACCTTCCTGGACCTTGACCCCTTTGAGCCACTAGCCACGAAGTTCAGTACATTATGGTACTCGAATGACATGAGGAAGCAATGGCAATCGAATGTTGTTTTCCATGTGTACTATAACCAATTGAAAGCAACCATAAGGAGTGAACCTCACATAACCCTGAACACTTTACAGAGATTCTAACCTCTGATAAAGTTCAGCGTGGACCGCCACTTTATATACCTAACCCCACGCACTGATGAGCACCAGGAACAACTTCAGTCCTATTATAAGCTGACAGAAGAAGACCTGGAAGAGATCACCAAGGAATGGTCAATGGACCTCCTAGCTTCAGCAGACCCCGCAGAAATGTTTGACATCGACAGCCTCGGAACTATGTAGGATACACTTGGGCCCAGTAAGACAAAGAAAGCAAAGACAACAAAGAATAATGAAGAAGTCCAGGATGTTGACAACCTATCTGTAAGGATGGCTTCCATTACACCAGATGAAGAAGGTGATGATGAGGAAGGTACATAAACTAAACAACAGAAACTCGAAGTACCACCGCCTAGGGATGAAGAAGACTCATCGAAGAAAAGGAAGGTTTCACCTCTGAAATATTCCTCCAGAAAGAAACCAAGAACCCCTGTAACCAAGATGTGAACTGCCCTCACATTGGATGACTTTTATTTCATTATTGCAATGGTCAATGATGCTTCAAAGGAAATCATAGAGAAGTAGGAGGTGAAGCAGGAACACATGTATAGCCAAATTGAGATCGCGCTCCAAAGAGTACAGCAAGCACTCCAGTCTAGCCGAGCAATATCTACTACACCTCTACCAAAAAGAACAACAGAAGTGGGAGATGAATCAGTTCAGCTCCACAAGATTACTGATACAGTCGAAGTACACCTTCAACATGCTCAGGAAGAAAAAGCGCAGGCCACTTAGGCCCTAAAGAAATCACAGGAGGAAATTATTGAAGAACACCAAGCCACGGAACAAGAGAAGAATGCTCTCCAAGCAAAATTTGAAGAAGACAGACTGAAGATCCAAAAAGAGAAAGAGCATTTTCTCACAAAGTAGAGAGGAATTGAAGAAGCAGTCAACATATCATTTCGCTCCGTGACCGGCTTAGAGAAAAAGGCCAAAGAGCCCATAGAGCGCCAAGTGATGAAGCTAGCTAAAGTTATTCAGCAACTTCAACAAAGGGTCGTGGAATTAGAGCTTCAGACCATACCACAGACTCCACAAGAAGTGCACAACCAACGAGAATTGAATGCTCAGAGAGCAGTAGAGAGGATTAAAACACTTGTTGCAGAATGTAAATAGCTAAGTAGCAGAAGCGTGCAAATATATGAACAACTATCTAAAGACCCGAATTTGAAGAAACTGGAGTCCCAACTCCAGGAAGCAAAGCAACACGCAGATACAGTACATGCACAACTCAAGCTCCTGTCACCCATCGAGAGGATGAAGATATCCCAGGAATAGCGCATTGCCCAATATCTTGTTCTTACCACGCAGAACAGAGTGATGGAAGTCAGCCATAAACTCCAGTCGAGCCAGGAGGTAGCCTACCTACTGTTTGAAGAAATTGAAGGCCAAGGAACACTACTAGAACAAGTAGTTGTTACAGTCGAGCAGCAACTGGAAGGACCTATCAGCGAAGCGGTTGTTCAGGAATTCACTGAGAAAGAAGCAGTAGCACAGAGACAAGTCGAAGCAGCTCGAGCCAAGATTGAGACCTTTGAGGCAAAGTTACCCAGACCTGAGTGACTCAGGATGAGTCACAAGTGAGTGTTGGGGCCTGTTGGCCCTGACCAAGTTTTGAGGAACACTTGGTCATATTTGACCATTTTTGGGACTTTGACATCTTGTCAAATATTGATCGCAACGCGAAGTGGAAATCGTGGAAGCTAGACCCCTTTTTGGGTCCTTTTTGGGATTTTGGGTTAATGTAATGGGAAAGGGATTTTGGCCCGTGGGTTTACCCACGCTTAGGCCCACTTTTGTAATGTATAAATAGATGTCTAGGCGAAGTAAGTAAGGGGATGGTAGCCTATCTATGTGATGTAATCTAAGTGTTAGTAGTGCTATGTGCATGACTGTAGAAGGGTTACAGAGTTAAGTGCAAGTTATTATAGAGATTATAGAAGGCTTTGTGCTACAACGCAAGGAAGAAGGATCTAGCAAGTTGCACAGATCTTTTGTCCTATGCGAAGAGGGATTTGGATGGCTCTATGATGTAACCTGATTAACTGAAGCTAATAAAGAAGAATACTTTGTGGACGTAGCCCCGAGGTGGGGGTGAACGACGGTAAATCTGTGTGTTGTGCTCTATGCCTCAACCTGACGTGTTTGTCTCTTCCTTTGCTAAGTGATTTGATGTGTTTAGATAGATCTATTTATGCTTTGTTCTTATGAGATATGAATGAATGTTAGATTTAGTATGTAAGATGCTTAGTGCTTGATCTGTTGAATCTAATCTATCTTGTTGTGGCTAAGTGTAGAATTATCTTAGATCTAAGTACATATTGCGATGCTTGTGCTGTCTATGAAGTATCATAAGGGTTGAATATTGATGAATAATCTATGCTAGGTGATTGTTAAGTGTTATAATCACAGATCTGTGTCCCAACTAATGTTGCAGACACCTAAGTCTTGCAACCACCCCTGCCTATACCTCGGGTAAGAGTTCATCTGCTTCGCAGGTGTTGCCAAAAGGGCCAGTAGTTAGGGTTTTGTTGGTGCATTGTTGTAGCGTTGAACCCTGGGTCTACCCCTGTGCCAACAAATTACACTGCAGATCCATGTGGAAATATACCAAACAATTGTTCATGACCATGAATAGGAAATACAAAGTAGATACATCCCATAGGTTGTCATAGTCATGAACAAGGCCCAGTGAAAACTAGTCTCAAAATCAATCTGCAGATATCTGTATACAATGGAGTAGAATATGATCTCCCATGATCATTGAATTCATATAGGTACTGGTCCAATGAATGATAGCAACAACTCAAGAAAGTTGCTACTATAAACCGATGTCTTCAAGTCTTCTACACGATTCGCCAAAGGTGCAAGTCTACATCATGTGAATAGAGGAGTTGAGGTCGAACACAATGAGACTTTGTTTGATTACCGGTCATTAAGGTATATCGTTAACAAACATGAGGCAACCTACCGATAATGAAAGTAGGTATCAAGGAATCGAGTACATTCTTACAAGTGTGAATAAAGGTGTTGAGTTCAAACACTTGAAGAATCCATCGATCAGGAGACATTGATGTATTGCCAACTATCGATCATGAGAGAACCTGCCAGTGATGACTGCAAGACTCTAGGTACTCATAGGACTCTAGGAATCTTTTCTAGAATAGATGAGTTGAATTCGATGGAAGGAGACCCACTGAAAGGAGAGAATTAAAGCATATTTCATCAATTAGCACGAGGTACAAAGCAATAGCTTGATGATTTGGAGGAACTCAGACGAAGAGGATGTTCACGAACCAACGACCCTGTGCGTCTTTCGCATGCACCAAATGAAATTAGTGCACGAAAAAGACCCTCTGAATAACAACCAATAAGGAAAATTACCGATAAAGGTGAGGAAACCACCAATAAGGCTAATGGCATCCAAGACACTGCATGAATCCCAATGTGTGAATAGATTTCTTTCCGACGAGAACAAGGGAAACCCCCCAGTCAGTGACCAATGAGAAGATGTCGATTGTTGGGTTCAAAATTTCCTACCCATAATGAAAGTAGGATCAGGGTGCACGGTAGGCATACAACTTCTTGTAACTCTGAGAAACACTAAGGGTATGGCCGACATGCAAAGTCAAAAGTTTTGAGAAATGGCCGACACTGGATTATAGACATCCTTTGAACAAGAGCACGAGACATATGGAGGACTCCCACATCATAGAGTTGATAATAAAACTTTGTGATGCAGAAGGGACCAATCAAATTTTTTGGGCATCTGATGGCTCAAATACATCTGGCATCTGTGTATCCATGCATGTATCCTACCCAACTTATTCTTCCATGGCTACCTCTTGTGCCTTCGTCTGCACTTCTTCTGCACTCACCTGTCTTGTTGGTCCTCTTGGTACCTACTCTGTTTTCAGTGGACCCTGTGTAGGACCACGCTGTGACTTCTTTTGTGTCCTGCTTTTCTTTCGAATTGGGCTACTTTTCCCCATTGTACCTATTGTTTTCTTCTTTTTCTGGATAGCACCATTCCTGCCTATCTCTTGCACAAGGACTATGCTACCCTACGTCTAGATTTGTACTGTTGGAGTTGCTCTTGGAATCTCTAACACTTTCCACTCCTCAGGCCACTCTTGGACCTCCATGTGGATGTCCTACATCATCATGCAGTACTTCAGCTACAACCACTCCTTGGTTGGATCCTTCTTCTCCTACAACCACATGTTATGGCGTGATGCCTGGAAATTCACTATCTGTCCAAACTCCTAGACAGTTTCTAGGGAGATCCTCAATGTATCCTCCAAGCTATTCTGGACCTATGTTAAGTACTGAGAGAACATGTCGTTGTTGATTTTCTTTACCTTGGGATCTGTTGTTCTTCGCAGTGACGTGTAGCGCGTTGCACCACATTTTTCTTTCCTTGGCAGAAACATTGTGTATGAAGGTTCCTGCCACCCCATAAGTGCAATGAGGATGAGTAACCATAAGCAGTGGACCTCAGAGCCCTAGTCTTGCACGTACTTGTAGTCTTCAAGGAATGAGTTCAGTAGATAAGGGGCCCAACTCATCAATCTCCCCTTTGCGCATTGCGTCGGGACTACTACTACCCCTATGGGAACTTCTTATTTACGACACTTGCACATTAATTTGCAACCGAGGAATCTTGTTGAAAATCGTGTCACGTGATCATTGATATCATTGATATTGATACCTCTGTTACCCCTCTTTGCACCATACTTTGCTTTGATCTCATATGAGATGGATTCCGCCTTAGTTTTGTCTTCTAGGTATTGTTCTGGCTTCTCCCCATCTGTGGGTAGCCCTATAATTTCTGCGATGAGGTCGACCATGATAGGCACTAGCCTATCCATCCACAAGATGCCTCTGTGCACCCTTGCTAACAATTATTTAACACATCCGTTTATGTGTTTCTCGTGCTCGAAGTGAGGTATGTCTAATAAGTTCATGATACTGGTGTTGTACAATCCCAAGATCCACTACACAGGCTCCAACAGTGGCACGCCTAATGGGCCTTCTCCCCTACTCTCCAGGTAGCTTTGTGCTACCAAATATGGGAACTTTATTGCATATGGGACATCATGGTGAAAGTATTGAAGGATATTGACTCCTCCTACAATTTTATCTTCAGTCTTCACTCCCTTAGGAATTTTCAGCATCACTATACCTAGTTTTTTCTATGTGAGTTGTACACCCCGTGCACTTCTTTCTGCTCTCACCTTCTTTTTCCCTTGTGGGGATGATACCCCACCCTCTAGTATAGCCTATTTCTCTATTTCCTGCTCTATTTCTGGATCTAGGCCCTGATGCGTGGAACCCATGGTTGGTTCTTCTTGCTGCGATCCTTTTCCCCTGGACGCGTCAGATTATATCCATTCAACATCCTCTTTCGGATGCTCAGGCTCCTATGCGGGTTCATGCTCCTCTTCCACATGAAATATGGTCTGCTCGTACTCTGGTGTGTGGATTTCGTCCACATCCACCACTATGGGCATCTCGTTTGTTTCAGTTTGTGGCACCTGAGTGCTACTCAGTGTGTTTCGCACAGTTCTGCTTGGTGCTCCAACCCTCGATGGTGACATGACAAGGAAATCCGAGCTATAGGCTTCCCAATCGACAAATGGTAGCACAATTTCACACTCTATCGCTCTTCCACACGATTTTGTGTTCTTCTCCTTAGCAAATAACACAATGGGTCACTTCCCCCCTTTTTTTGACTTATAGTGGGACAGAGAAATAATAGTTGTGTCGCACTAATAATTGTCACTATTTCATTTTCTACTGTATTTCCTGTGCATTGTACCTTTCTACTAGTTAACTGCTCTTATGTGTGCAGTGTTTCTGAACCCTGGTTTTCTTACAGCAGATTGTTCTGTTCTACCAGTTCTATTATGTCAAGACCCTTCGTGTGCACCGATATGTTTTTATTTTTATCCCCTTTTTACTTTTTATGGATTTTCTTCTTTTTCTTCTTTTTATTTGTTTTTCTCATTCTCTCCCTTACTTCTACTATAATACACTATATACATATCTTCTTACTGCGCAGTGACTTTCTAAGTACTAGGAGGTCGACTATCCCTATAAATTTTTAGTCGACTCCCATTGATCATTCCTCTCAATTTTGTACCTCCTAAATCTTTCAACTGTACATCTCCCCCCTCAGTGATAGTCTTCACTTCATATGGTCCCAACCAGTGCATTCTGAATTTTCCTGGATGTTGAACAAATTTACTGTCATACACCAAGACTACGTCTCCCTCCTTGAAATTCTTTCGTTTAATATGTATGTCATGCCAAGCTTTGTCACTTGCTTTCTGTACTTCTTGGTGAAATCCTGCTAGAATCCTATTTTCTTCCATCTCCATCATATAACTTAGTCTTTCTTTTACTGCACCTCGTTCTATCATGTTGGTGATTGCTACTACGCGCAAACTAGGTACCAAAAATTATAATGGCACCACTGCTTCTTGTCTATACACCAACCTGAATGGTGGTTGTCATGTCAACTTTTTGCATGTAGTCCTATATCCCCATAATACTGTCGATATTTTCAAATCCCAATCATCCTTGTTGACATTGCAGATATTTGTCAAAGCCTTCTCTAGGATATTATTAAAGGATTCCACTATCCCATTTTCTTGAGGGTGATAAGGTGTACTCTTTTGATGATAGACTTCAAACTCTTCAGTCGTTGCCTTTATAATACTATTGATGAAGTGAGTGCCTTGGTCACTCATCAAAATCCTTGGGCATCCAAATCTAGTGATCACTTGCTCGAACAAGAAGTGTGATGTTGTCTCTGTGCTATAATCTTTTACCGATGTTGCCTCTACCCATATCATTAAGTATTATATCGCAGTAATGATATACCTTGCTCCTGACCTTTTTTCTGGTGGGTTAATTAGTCCCACAAAGTCTATTTCCCATTTTTCTAACACTTGCAAGGTTACTTGTGGTCTTAGGGTCATGTCATCCCGTCTATTAGGTTTTCCAACCCTCTGACATACATCACATCTCTGGCAGTAGTCTTTTGCATCTCTGTGAATGGTCGACCACCATAGTCTTGAATGGTAGATTTTCTGCATAATGTCCTCCAGCTATTCCCTCATGAGCCTATGCTAAAATCCTAGGCCTCTCATGTTCTAGTACACATCTTATCAAGATGTTGTCTATGCCCATATTGTATAAGTTTCCTGCAATCAATTGATAGTTTGCAACTCTGACTACCATATTTTTCTTCTGCGCAGTGTTGAATTCTTGTGGCACAGTCCCTGTACTAAAGCATTCAATGATGTCAGAAAAATATTTATCAGCTACTTGGACTGAAAATAACTGTGCATCAGGGAAGTTGTCCTCTAATTTGTAGGTTCCTCTCCATTGGTGATTCTCAATAGGTGATCGGGTCTTGCATTCAACTTCCCTAGTTTGACTATGCAAGATACCAGATATATAAAATATGCAGAACAGAAATGAAATGCTAAAAATGACAGAATAACAATAAAATATCCAGTATAATCTTCACAATACACATAAATGATATACAAAATAGCAACAGAAATAACACTTTGATTCAGATAGCAATGTTCAC
>SNQJ01S0080775.1:24246-51550 GCA_010110895.2 Picea sitchensis | reverse complement strand
CATCTTATGGGAGAACAGGTACAAGAAATACTACTCCCTCATCTGCGATCAATTCATCGCGCACATTCATTTTATGTTGTTCAAAAAAGAATGCCCAAGACTGTCGTTTGTGGCCAAAAATATTATATCAAAGGTTGGCCACTGGAATATCAATGAGCGCGATACCTACATCAAGTTTTTCAGAGCCACCAGATCACCACACATGTTACTCATGTATGTCCCTGATCGACTACTAGTAGGGGAAATTTGCTACTAGACCATCCTACAAGGTTACAATGCTACTCTGGTAAAAGATAAGAAGCAAGCATTCATACCTTATGGATTCCATATAGGTTTCTACATAGTCGAATACATCGCTCAAGCTAAGCAAGAAGGGTTAATCCAAGTAGAGTTTTGATTCCAGACTGGTCATTTTCGCAAGCGCGACCCAAAGGGTCTAGTCCCGAAGCACACATCACTAGTATTGTCTTGCTAGCCATATGCCCATGATAGGTTTGACGATGAGATTTTCACAGAAAACGCGCAAGATTGGGATGAAGTTGTGACAAGGATGGCCAATCCTAGGATGACCAAATTCAAATCCATGAGCCTAGATGAATAGGAGACAACCCTAGAACAATCATATCAAGGGTCCCTCCCAACCAGAGAGGAAATAATAGCGGCCGAGACAATGGAAGCTCCCAAGGAAGCGACTGAGAAAGAAGAAGCTCCCCAGGAAGTGATCGAAACAATAAAGATTTCCCAGGTAACCCCGATACAGGATAGGAGTTACCCCAAGGATCAGGATGAGTGAGAGAGAGGGTTACTCATGTATGAACAGGCTTAGTGGATGATGAATCATATGTGAGATAACTTGAACCTCGTCGGGATGCCAAGGCTACCGACCGATAGCCCAGAAGAAAGCCCGACGGGACTAGGAGGCCCTGAATTCATAGACCTTGATAACATCAATGGGTTAGATGACCCTAAATACATAACGCCACCAGCCAGATCACCGACATGTATTGCAACGCAGCCGAAGGCAGTTAGGGTATCAGTATAAACAAGTGCATTGGACCCCCTCTGCGAGATAATTAAAATCTATGATGATGGTGAGAGCCCGAAAGTATCTCTCGGGACCCTTGTGCATGTCGAAGAAGAAAAGGGACCCAAGAAGACATCTTCTCCTTTCCCCATCATCCAAACCCAGGAGGTCCCGCAGAAAGAAAAGGAAGCTGAAAGTGTCCCAGACACTAATTTACCCGATGTGTTGGCCACCCAAGAAGATAGTCTTAGATATGAGCCGAAGTCGGGTGAGCCAGAGGAAAGAACCCCACAGCAGGAAGTCAACGTTTCAACGACCAATGAAAAAGTAAGTATTGATTCTATCCCTGACACCTCTATTTCTATCAGTACTCAGATGCTCGATGAGCGACAAACAGAAGCCGGTCCTTCGGAGCATAGTGATGAAGCTTTAGAACCCGATCTTAAACACATGTACACCATCAGAAGTCTCGGGAATAAAATCACATGGGGGGATCAACAGATCTCCAAACCTGTGGAGGAAGTAGCCGACATACACGCCATATATTATGACAGAAAAATGAAGGCTATCATCCAACAGACCACCAAGAAAAGGAGGATCACTTTGGATCTCTCCATCTCATCACTACAGAGGAAGATTTGATAAACACACAAAATGCCACAACATAAGAACTTATCGGTGTAAGGAGAGTGATCTCAGACGCCACCCTAGACAGAACAAGAAGAGATGAGAAGGAGTTGGTTTCCACCCTAAAGGAACTAGAACATTTGCACCACTTGGATAAGTACTATCAGGACACCACACAGGTTGTGGTGTAACTAAGGAGAGAATTCCAGGAGGCCTACAGTAAGTTCAGAAACGAGCAACACTTATTCACCGCAAAAATAGCTAAGCTTAAGGAAGATACTCTCGTGGCACTCACGACATGCAAGGATATGGAGTGGTGGTACGAAAAAGTGCAGCAAGCTGTGGAGAGAATCGACTACATTGGTGCAGTCCAACAAGGTCGAGATAAAGAAGAACACGACATTCAAGTGTTGAACGAAAGCAATCTTGATCGCATAAAGAAGTCAACTGAGTATTGGGAAAAAATGTCTCGGGAACCACACCGATAAATTCAAGAGAAATGGGCCAAGTGAGAGAAACACTGGAGTAAGATAAATTGAGTAATGAAGGACATCAGACTGCCCGAGTTTTTCATGCCTGATGACTTTACCGACTTGCACAACATAGTCGAATTGCACACCAAGCAATATTCTTCATGGGCCGAAAGACTAGAAAAGGTGACCGACACATTGCCAGGATAGGTGCAACAATTTATGGAACACCTGATCAAAGCCCAGGTTGTGCTACAACGGTTAAGTTTCAGTCAGATCAAGTATCGGGCGCATGCGATAGAGATCAGAGAAATTTACACAGTCTCGATGGAAAAAAATAGGTTCCCATACTCCAACACCTGTGAGGAGTTGTTCATTAGTTGGTCGAAGTATGAGAAAAGTGATATCTTAAGATGACTGTTAGAAAAATATTAGGATAGAATGCCACGTGGCGAGTATTTTTTTTCCTAACTGCACTTTAGCCGTTATTTTTAGTTAATTTTATGTTATAAATAATAACATCGATCGATTAGTCAAGGGTCGATGGTTTTTACAAGAAACTCTCATTTCTGGTTTGTTAAGAATTATTTTGGAGATACCTTTAATTGAGAAGTCCTTTTGGACAAGAGACAAGATATATTTTCATCAAATGCATGTATGATTGGGCGTAGAGAAGAACTATTTCCTATCTTGTCTCATGAATGGATGCTGTAACAAGTAAGAGCTATTGAATCTATTGTTAAGTTATATGATGCAATGTTTTGCAGTTATTTTATTTAATGATGAAGATGAATCTTTGTGTTGTTGTGTGATGGATGATTAGAGTAGGTGAATTATTTTACTTGCCATTATTTATCGCATATGTGTTTTCTTTTTGATAATTAAGTATCTTAGACAGTAATTGGATGCTCACATGGTAACGTATTAGTACTAGGCCTGTGGTATACAATTGTCGTCTGCATGCTTGAGTAACAGGTTATCCCAAGCTCAGCCTCTTCTCCAGTAGTTAAAAACCTTTTTCCCATTTTGTTGTCAAGTTGCTTTATACTGGATTCCATCTTATATCGGTCCCACCTAAGAGGAAAATACAAAAAGAGAAAGTCCAAATTGAAGGATACGCCTTCACAAGAAAACAAAAATCCCATCGATTAATAGGTCGGATCGCAAGATCTGGAGAACCATTTCACTATTAAACGTTGCAGAGTCTGATTGGGCCTTTGTGGTGGGTTTGGTTCCTGCTGTTGAATTTAAGGGATTTAGGACCCATCAACAAAAATGGCGCTAGAAGGAGGGCCTGAAGAATGAATGGATGAATAAATATTCCATATAATATTTCAGATAGTCTGTAGATTCAAAATAGCCCACATGCATGGCTAGTCATTCCCAAGACGACCCACACACACTGAGTAATCCTGAAATGAGTGGCTCACCCCAACCTGAAGAATAACTATTGTTCCCTGATATACCCTAATTTCTTCCTCATGAGGAATTAAATCAATTCAGATGAATCACAAGAGAATATGCCTAACAGATTGGTGCACTGCCTTTAGCTCTGATACTTCCTCGAAGACAAAAAACAAGTAGGCCAGTGGTCGACACCCTTGTCTAGGTTTTTATGCACACAGTAGAATACCAAATAGATTTCAAAATCATAGAAATTGAACCTCCTCTCAACCTGATCCCTGAAACACCAGCCGACAACGTCTCTGAACCAAATGATTTTTCAGAAGAGGAGGAGTTTAACTTAGAATCCGAAGATATGGAAGAAAACAAGGACCATGAGGAAGAGGGAGGAAACTCACCTTAAAAAAACCAACCTTGGTTGGCCAGAGATGCTTTGGCCATCCCAGGATGAGTACATAATCTTACTCGACACCCAGAGAAGTTACTTCCTAAGTTTGACCCCGAGACCTCGTGATTGCCTGAAGATCATATCAAGAAATTCATACTAGCGATCAAACTTATGAATGCCCAACATGAAGATGTAGTATGCCAACTATTCCCCTATACATTTGAGAATTCAGCTTCCACATGGTATTTTAATCTACCTGTAGGATCTATAACTAGCTGGACAAAGTTTCAGAAGGATTTTCTAGATAAATTTGCAGAAGAAACTACTACAAGAGCTTTAATCGCTGAACTGTTTGCCAACACCATGTGTTAGAAATAAAGGGTTAAAGATTTCAATCAAATATTCACAACTATCTTGAACAAATTCCATCCTGAAGATAAACCTACCCAGGAGTTGCAAATCGAAGTATACGCTAATGCCATCCCAACTTCTATTTCCATGTTTGTGAAGAGGGCTGCCAAACGAACCTTGGCTGAGAATTTTGAAGAAGCCAAAATGATTGAGTTCCAAGTGAAGGGATGCAAAGAGATTCATGTCTCCTTAGTCAAGAAAGAAGCTCAACCCCCTCCCCAGAGAGGGCTATTTCTCACTTGACCCCCAGGGAAACAAGCAAAACAAGATCTTGAAAAGGGTAACAAGGACATATAATACCTACAACGCATGGTTAAGAAGTTATCGAACGAAATCATAGACATGGAAAGAAGTGTCGGGGAGGGAAACCAAGGCAAAAGGCCCTATAAGACTTTATTTAAAATAAATCTGCAATTCAAAGCAATTGAACCCCCCCCCCAACTAACCTAAATATCGATTTGGGAAATGTAGCATCTGATTCTTTCTATAATTACACCAAGAAAATCACTTTGAAAGGGACTGCCCTCAATGGGTGCATTCCATGAATTTAATGGCTAATCAGTTCCTGGACGAAGTCTCCCTGATCGAACAAACAAGCAGTTCAGTAATGAATGTTTCTGATCAAGAAGAGATTGATCCACCAAAAGATACAACCATGTTGATATGGGATCCTAACCTAATCATGCCTTCTGATGACTTATTTGAGTCTCAAGAACCTCCCGCAGAGTTCTCGTTTGTGCAAACATGGAGTAAGGGTCCACCTGTCTCGAAAGATCCTATTACTACCCAAACATCGAGGGGAAGGTCAACTTTCGATCACCCAAAAGCACCTTTTTCTCCCCGTAAGAACCCTATTAGCATCCATACCCGAGAATCGTCCAAAATGGATTACAATGTAGTTGAAGATTTGAAGAATTTGAAGGCTAATATATCAGTTATGGACATATGTAGGATCCCTCAGCAAAAGGACTTTCTACTACAAGATTTGAGATCAATAGAAAACCCTACGACAAGTGATGATAAACAAATGAATCTAACTCCCACATGCCTATGGAATAAACCAATGGTAAATGCCTGCTCAGAAGATAAGAAGGAGAGACATTTTGTCCCACCTTTCCTTTTGACATTTGAAGTCTTCAACATGAACCTCCATAACTATTTGGCCGATTCAAGAGCATCCTCTAATGCTATGCCTTTGTCTATCTGTAAAAAACTAAATGCAATTCCTCTCAAGAGTGATAAACATGTAATACAACTAGACAAAACCCAGGTAAAGGTCATGGGAGAAATAAAATACGCAATGATCAGAATAGCCATGCATCCTAAGTTTGTGCAAGTGATTGACATCATTATAGTAGAAATCCCAGAATCTTATGGATTATTGTTGAGCCGACATTGGTTTGAGAAGTTAAATGGATACTTTAGTATAGACTGAGCACACATTTGGCTAGCATTAAAGAGGCACAATAATATGATCAGGATTGATAGAGAAAGGTATTTGAAACATACTGTCACCGACCTAGAAACCCCAAACAAACCATCATCGACAGATTTCCTTGTGCTAGGAAATTATTCCTACGATTCCTACTTTGGGAACTTCTTCCCTCTTTCATCTCATGTCCCTCTCACTCATAACTCAAAAATGATTTTTCAGGAGGAGTTTCCCACATCGGCGGAAGAAACCCTCTTCTGTCAGCAACCTGCGTTAGAAAGCACAGAACTAGGAGGAGGAAAAAAGACGAGTAATAGGGAAGGGGAAACTGACATGTATTGCCAACAAGCTTGGAATCTATACTTTGATGGATCTAAGTCAAAATAAGGGTTTGGGGCATGATGAATCCTCACTGATCCAAAGGGTAAATGTCATATTCTATCCTGTAGACTTGAGTTCGAATGCACCAACAACACTACCGAGTATGAAGCACTAGTACAGGGGTTAAAGAAGGCCATAGACTTAAATGTCAAGGAATTAAAGGTTTCTGAGGATTCTGAAATTATCGTTAGACAAGTAAGGAATACTATACATTGAAACTTCCCACACCTAAAGAATTATCAACAAGAAGTGCATGGGTTAATAGAACATTTTGAAGATTTCAATATTACAGCGATCCCCAGAGAAACGAATATCCTTGTTGATTCCCTGACCACAGTTTCTTCAAGGTTGTCACCTCTAGAAGATTATGAAGCCTCTTGGTTCACTGTGGAGCTACTCTACAAACCATCAGTTCCTAACAACATTTCTAATTGGAAGGTCTTTGAAGGGGATGAACAAATCATAAACTTTCTGACTAACCAAGATAATTTTAAGGACCTAGCTATTCACGATGAAGTATTCCAGGAACAATCAACATAAACCGATCCTCAGACAAGTCAACCAATTGACAAATCGAAGTCTCACACAATCCTGAAGGGGATAAATAACTTAGAAAATATTTTTGACCTAAAATAACGATTTAAGGGGCCCAAAAAATGCGAAGACCGGTAGTTCATGTTCCATGCATGAAACTATAAATCTCGGAACACCGAAAAACCCAAAAAATATAAATTTCAGTAAGACTATATCTAAGGAGGAAAGGAAGTCTTATCTCAAATTGTTCAAACAATATCAAGATGTCTTTGCATGGTCCTACCAAGATCTAGAAACTTATGAGATCTATATCATTCAACACACTATCCCTTTAAAACCTGAAGTGAAACCCTTCCAAGAGAAGCTCCGAAAGTATCATCCTTCCCTAGAGCCTCTCATGTATCAGGAGTTGAAGAAAATTTTGGACACCAAAATTATCTTCCAGGTTAGGCATTCCACGTGGATAGCAAACTTGGTTCCTGTGAGGAAAAAGTCTGGAGAAATCTGCCTATGCGTGGATTTTAGAAACCTCAATAGATCTTTGTAAAAAGACAACTACTCGGTCCTACCAATGGAACATCTCTTGAAAACCGTTTCTGGCTTTGAATTTTTCTCTTTACTGGACGGTTTCTTAGGTTATAACCAAGTCCTAGTTTCGGAGGAAGATTGTTTGAAAACTACCTTCCGAACCAAGTGGGGAACTTTTTCTTACAAACACATGCCTTTTGGGTTAATCAATGTAGGAGCAACTTTCCAAAGGGCTATGGATGTATATTTTTGGGGGCTAATCAACAAGTGTGTAGTGGTTTACTTGGACGACGTGGCTATGTATTCAAAGAACAAAGAATACCACATCCAACAATTGACCCATATTTTCGAAAGGTGTAGAAAATACAATATATATTTAAACACTAAGAAAACTGTTTTCAGTGTCAAAGAGGGTAAGCTCCTAGGCCACATTATATCTTAAGCAAGCATTCGCATAGACCCGAAAAGGATTAAGGCCATAACTCAACTCTTGTTGCCTCACAACAAGAAAGCTATGCAGTCGTTCTTCGAGAAAATCAATTTTGTGAGAAATTTCACTCCTGATTTCACCAAAACTATCAAACCCTTACAAAAGATGATCCGTAAAGATGTTGAATTTAAGTGGGATGATGAACGAAAGAAGGCCTTCAACGACATTAAGAACGCTATATCCGAAACCCCCGTGTTGCGAATTCCTAATTTCATTTCTTCCTCTACACTTTCATCTCTGATCAATAGTTAGCTGTGGTTTTGACTCAGAAGGATGATGGCAACAACAAGGCTCCAGTGTCATTCATGATCACTAACCTCCAAGGAGCGGAACTGAATTATCATGCTATATATAAACATGCTTATGTATTCTACAAAGCAGTAAATCATTTCATATCTTACATCCTTAAGAACCATACCAAAGTAATCGTACCCCACCCCAGAGTCCAATCCCTATTTACTCAACAAGAGATGGGGGAAAGAAGAGGGAACTGGATGGAAGTATTCCAAGAATTTGATCTAGATATAAAACCTGCCAAACTAGTTAAAGGGAAAGGGTTATGTAAACTTGCAGCCGAAGCCCAGGACCAAGTAAAATAATATCTTGGATGGGAGAATGAAATGACATTATGGTGTGGCGAAGTTTCATACATCTCCCCATGACAAGAGTCTTGGTACGAGAAACTGAATTATCTACTACACCATGGGACTTGCCCAGAAGATCTCAACCCTAGGGAAAGGAGAGATCCCAGTTTAAAATCTACACAATATCCCCTCATAAATTCGGTGCTCTTCCGGGTTAATTATGATGGGGTTCTTTTAAGATGCCTCGAACGTATAGATGCAGACAAAGTTCTAAAGGAACTCCATGATGGCCTTGCAGGTGGACATTTTTTAGGAGACACTACCAGTCATAAGATACTGAGAGCTAGATATTATTAGCCCACTTTTTTCAAATATTCTCACACATACGCTAGAAACTATAAATTTTTTCAATTAAGCGCTAGGAGAGAAAGGAGGGCAACAGTCCCACTCCAACAGGTGATCGTTTCTAGGCCTTTTGAGCAATGGGGGTTAGATATCATAGGAGAGATTACACCAAGCTCTTAGAAACAACACAAGTACATTCTAAGTACATTCTTACTTCCACCGATGTTTTCACAAAGTGGGCAGAATCCATTCCTCTAACCCACGTAAACGAGAAGGTAGTAATCCAATTCATAGAACAAGAATTAATCACAAGATTATGTGTCCCTTCTATTCTTGTTTTTGACAACGCAACTTACTTTTCTTCCACCTTATTAATAGATTTTTCACTAGACAAAGGAATCATAATTAGATACTCTGCAAATTATTATCCACAAGGAAACATAGTGGCATAATCAACTAATAAGAACCTGGTAAGGATATTGAAGAAAACAGTTGCAGATAATCAAAGGAATTGGAATAATTTACTCCAAAACGCTTTATGGGTAGATAGAGTTACACCCAAGGAATTTATAGGAAATTCCCCATAATTTATAGTATACAGACAAGAATCCATTCTACCAAACAATATTTATCTTCCATCTCTTCAATTGGCCCAAGATTCTGTAATACAACCTTCCTCATTCATACAACAAAGAATTGACACTCTGATCATGCTGGAAGAAGAAAGGGAAAAGGCTAAATCAAAGTTCATATCCCACCAGCACATCATTAAAATATGGTTTGACAAGCATAAGGCTAAAGAGAAGAATTTTGAAGTAGGAGACTTAGTCCTAAAATGGAACAGAGCAAATGAACCTAAAGGCAAATATTCTAAATTTCAGAATATATGGCTCGAACCTTTCCAGGTGGCTAAGAAGATTGGGGTAGGAACTTATCGCTTACAGAACTTGAGGGGGGAACCTAACACCATCCTAGTAAATGGCCAATCCCTAAAACAATATTTCAATTAAAAACAAAAAAAATAAATATTTTTTGAGTTTTATTTTTTGTGTGCGCGTTTCATGAGTTTTGTTTCAGCTAGCTCAATTGGGAATTTGCTTTTATTTTCTTTTGTTGTTTTTTATTTCCACACTTTTGAAGGTTGTGTTTAGAAAGACAATGGTTGAAATCAAATCATGCGACATAGAAAACTCTGTTCCTAACTCATCGCTCACATACATCACAAGAAGCGTTGAGGAACCTACGGTTGTTTCGAGGGGTCCTCTAACCTATGCAAATGAACAACTTTGGAGAAATGAAAAAGTGTCTGACCAGTGGTTTGGTGAAATCTTAAGGGAAATTTGGAAACCTGAAAAGGACTACATGAACCCCGAAGACAAAGCCAACAACGGATTCACCTCAACCATCTCACTTTGCAAAATAAACAAACATCATCCTCTCCCACTCGCTTGGGGCATTTTTGCCAAAATAAAATTGATTTTATCAAATGAGTGAACAGTAGGAGAGGGTATGTAGATAAATGTGTCGGGGCTATGGATGCTCGCTGATAGCAGAGCAAGGTCTGTGATATCGAGGTGACTCTGTTAGGGTTATGGATGCTCGCTGGCAGTGGAACAATGCCGTAGCAAGTGAGTAAAGGTAACTAAAGGATCCACGCCAATGAATACCTTACTAGAATTTGTAGAAGAGGGCATGAGTCAAGGTTACAAAAAATGAAGGAGGAATAAAGGTTAAAAACCCCACAGGCAGACCCAAAAGCATCAACCAGATAAATTCAAATGCAAGGGTAAAAGAGGCTCTGATTTAAAACTAGTTAAAGTTCTCCACCAAATTTCACATCAACTGACTCTGAAGAAAGAACAAAGATTCTACTTTCACCCAGTAAGTCGTCATTTGTTGAGCACTCAACACACCCTAAAAATTCCATGTCAAATTTTATTTTTTGGGTACCACTTGATCTTTTGCACTGTCTAAATTCGACTTCAATATGAAAATGTTTCCCTTACTTATCATTTTGTCTCTCTTTTAAGTCTCTCAAAGTTTGCTTGAACACACGAAAATGCATAACTTAAAATATTAACATTTAATTAAAGAATCGACAACCAATTTTTTTTCCCCGACGTGCTCAAATATTCGGCATCCACGAGTTTTAGAAAGCTAGCTCGTAGAGAACGTGATAATTTGATCCCCGATCGTCGACCCCCAATACCTTTTGGCATCGACAATCCCAGGTTTATTTTAATACACACATCTTGTTGAAACCCCTCGATTCTGATTGAGATACACGATCAAACCACCTGTCCTCATCCACCATCCGTCATTTCCATAGTGGTTAAACATACGATCTAGGCTTCCCCTGAGTTGTTATTGGTTCCCAAGGCCCAAGTCGCACCCCAAATCAGTCTTTCCATGTCACCACCATACGACTAAATTAATCGACATCGGAAGTTCTTCTCAGGAAGATACCAACAAGAACATTCACCATGTATTGCCAATCCCCGATCTACCTACTAAGAAAGAGACACGATGGGACATTTTAGCACTAAGATATGTTGGATCTGAAGCATTTACATAACTAATTAATTCCAAATCTCACATTAGTTATTAATTCATGTGTGGATCAAATAATCCATTTGAAATTGTTGATATGGCACACCACCCTCCACGCCTCCACTGTCAACCTATGATGAATTGAATTGCAGGGATTCGACGACAAATCTCGTTTGATTTCCACTCATAACCTGAGTTAATTGGTTGATACAACACGACAGGTTCTTCCCCATTTAAATTCTTTCAAGCAGTTCATAAACAAGGTCATCGTGCACAAATAAGTTCAAATCCTCTAGAGGAGTGAGATGAGAAATCCAGAAGAATTTTCCAAGGTCCAGTGAGTATTAAACAACAGGTTTAGCAAGCGTTACAGGTATGTACCAGTCTATGGATTTTTTATGCTTCGCTTCATTCATTTTTTATCCAATGTTACTATGTATGCATGCCCTAAAGATTTATTTTGATGGTAGGAACAATGCCTCCAAGAAAACCAACCACCAGGAAATCTCCGAGAGCGCCGAAGCTAGAGGAACCAAATGTAGAAGAAGGCTCTTACGCAGCGATCACTAAGCTATTAGAATTTACTCCAAATCCAGTGCCCTTCATCAAGACATCCACCAAAGAGGTTTTCATTTAGCCTCCGGCCTTTGGAGACACAGAGGATAACATAGGGACCAAGGCAATACTCCTACACTAGGGAAAACTTTTCCAGAAGATCAAGGGAGAAGAATTCCCTGAATATACCCCGCACAACGACCCCGATATGAGGAAACTCGATGATGAAGTTTTTTCGAATATCCAAAGGGTTTAATTGCACATGGTAGGGAGCATAAATCCAGTATTCCCCTGCATAGAACTCCTGAAATGGCTTATCGACCACAATGACACACAAAGATGTTTGACAAATGATGATAATGGAAAGTGTGTCGGGGTTTTCCTTCTAGTAGAGGTGCAAAATTACTACAAGATCATATACCCGGAGGAGCGGTTGAACATTGATTTTGTTATAGAATTCTATGAGAAACACGACACCAGCCGAGTGATGGCTTCATGGTGGAGAGATGATAAAAATTTCACCAATCGGACCTCTGGCTGGTACCCAACGACCAACTTGAGAGAGCCGTATATCTATCTAATGGACCTCATATGCCGTCTGTATGTAGAGAAATATTGTTCCAGGTTTTTAGAGGCATGGATGCCTCTAGTTTACACAATAGCCATTTTTGGGAGAGGTTTTAACTAGGGAACCATCATTTCCAAGAAGTTTAGCATTTTCATTCAACAGGCTCAGACGTCAAAAGAAGGAGAGACTCCATCCTTCTACATGGATTCTTATTTATTGGACGTCATATGTGCCAGAAATGCCTTTTCTGGAATGAATTTGAGCTGGCATGCCTTAGAACTCCCAGTCCATGTATATTTCAACATCTTGTGGGATAACAGGTACAAGAAATCCTACTCCCTCATCTGCGATCAATTCATCGTGCGCATTCATTTTATGCTGCTAAAAAAAGAGTGCCCAAGACTGTCGGTTGTGTCCAAAAAGATGATATCAAAGGTTGGCCACTGGTATCTGGATGAGTGTGATACCTACATCAGGGGTTTTGGAGCCATCAAAGCACCCCAAATGTTACCCGTGTATGTCCCTGATCAAATAGTAGTAGGGGAAATATGCTACCAGACCATCCCGTAAGGTCATCAACCAATTATTCAAGGGTCGATGGTTTTTGTAAGAAACTCTCATTTCTGGTTTGTTAAGAATTATTTTGGAGCTACCTTTAATTGAGAAGTCCTTATGGACCATAGACAAGATATATTTTCATCAAATTCATGTATGATTGGGTGTAGAGAAGAAATATTTCCTATCTTGTCTCATGAATGGATGTTGTAACAAGTAATAGCTATTGAATCTATTATTAAGTTATCTGATGCAATGTTTTGCAGTTCTTTTCTTTAATGATGAATATGAATCTTTGTGTTGTTGTGTGATGGATGATTAGAGTAGGTGAATTATTTTACTTGCTACTATTTATCGCATATGTATTTTATTTTTGATAATTAAGTATCTCAAACAGTAATTGGATGCTCACATGGTTAAAATATTAGTACTAGGCCTGTGGTATAAAATTGTCGTCTGCATGCTTGAGTAACAGGTTATCCCAAGCTCAACCTCTTCTCCAGTAGTTAAAACCATTTTTCCCATTTTGTTGTCAAGTTGGTTTATATCGGCTTCCATCTTATATCAGTCCCACCTAAGATGAAAATACAAAAAGAGAAAGTCCAAACTGAAGGAGACGCCTTCCCAAGAAAATGAAAAGCCCATCGATTAATAGGTTGGATCGCAAGATCTAGATAACCATTCCACTATTAAATGTTGTAGAGTTTAATTGGGCCTCGACGACAAGTTTGGTTCATGTTTTTAAATTTAAGGGATTTAGGACCCATTAACACTTCATTGTCATAACCATCATTGTTATTCAATAGAAAATGCCTCAATCCATACTCATGGGTTAGTGCCATGCATTCAATATAACCTTTCATTTTATATCATCACTTTACATAATCCAATATGTAATCATGAAAACCTACAACAAATAATGTTATAACCTGCAACAAACAATGTCATACCCCGCAACAAAGAGTTATACCATCACATCAAGATGCAACCCATGTGCATAGCCCTTTTCCCTAGGCTTTACCACATATACCCGACTTTCTGCATAGATAGCTCACGTATGTATGCAACCTATTCAAGGTAAGCCTTCATATGTACACGACTAATAATACTATCACCCACGTATGCTTCAGTAGATGACACACTTGAGCCTCCCTTAATGCTTCCATTTTTCTCTGGTTGTTCAATCTTCTTCACCCACTTCTGAAGGTGTCCCTACTTCTCATAACTTGAGCTCCGAGCTTCCATCTTTTCAAATATGTCTTCCTTCCTTACTTCATTCCTTATTCTAGTAATTCTATATGAAGTCCTCATTATGGACTTTCTTCTTGTGTTCCAACAATCCTAGGATTTGTGGCCAAATCCACTACAACTGTAGCATCTCATGTTGTGATAGTGAATAACAATGTGTCCTACTTGATCACATCTCCAACACCTTATGGTGTTATGAAGTCTTCCATTATCTCTTCTTATATGATATTTGCATTCCAAAGCTTTGTGACCATATTCATTACATGAATAACATTGACCATGAAAAATACTTTTATACCTTTGCTTTGGTGTCCATCTTCTTTGAGGTGTAAGGATGGCTTCTTGATGTCTTCCTTGCTTTTTTTTTTTGAAACTTTCCTTCCATTGTGTAGATGGTTTATTTGCAACACTATCTTCATCCTTTGACTCTTGAGAGTGAGGGACTTACCTCATGCTTCTTTGAGGTGCTTGCTTCAACATGTGTAGCTTCTCCCTTGTATTGAAGACCTGATTTATCATTTGGTGATATTTGACTTTCCAAGATCTCATTCAATATTTGTGAGCTATTCAAGAATTTGTTTGACTTTTCTACTTTATTTCTAAGATCAACAACTTCAACTTCTAACTTATGACATGACTCTTCCTTTTCATTTAATTGATTCTTCAATAGTTCCTATACCCTTTTGGATTCTTCAATTTGGGTCTTGAGATGGACAATAATTTCAAGACTTTTTCTAATCTCATCATCTACCTTCTTATCTTATTTTTCATTCTTTAGTCTTGTGATCTCTTCTTCCTTTTCTTCTAATTGAGTCTTATTACTCTCTTCTTGTTCTTTGAGCATTTCCTTTAACTTTAAGATGTGCCTTTGACTCGTCTTAAGAAAAATTTTAGTGTTATCGGAAATATAGCTATAGTCTATATAATAATGATCATATTTGTATTCATATAGACCCCCTTCAACTTTATTTTGAAGTTCTGATAGTTCTTCTTCTATTCTTTCCATGGGATAACTACCATCAAACTCTACACAAACTATTTCTAGATTTTCTTCCTCACTTGTAGAGAAATAGTCAACATCATCACATTTTGAATTATTGCAATCAAGAGTTTGTGAAGATTCTTTACCTTCATTTGGAATGTCTTCAATGTCTTCCTTTTTTCCAACATCATCACATGATTCTTTATCTTCAATTGAAATGTCTTCAATATCTTCCTTTTTTCCAACCTTATCACATGATTCTTTATCTTCATTTGAAATGTCATCACATTTAGAAATAATGCAATCAAGAGTTTTTGGAGATTCTTTACCTTCATTKATCTTGATGGAGTTGTCTTCAATATATTCCTTCTTGCTTTGGTATGTCTCCTCTAGATTTAGCCATAGATCCTTGGCRGAAGTGCATTGTCCCATGCTCTCTTTGATAGGACTTGAGAGTCCACTAATAATGGTCTTGAGAGMTAATGCATCATTATTCTTTCCTTCCCTTTGAGCTGCAAACTTTGACTTGTTCTTCAAGGAAATTGATCCACCAATAACTGCYTTCCAAATACCCKCTCCCATCTCTTTCAAATGCACTYTCATTTCTATTCTCCAAGTAGAATAGTTTTCCTCATTAAGGATTGGAACTTCATCATCCATTTGTGTGTCCATGGAYCTCCTCCAAGMTTGTTAAGKCTTATAGTGAAGGCCTTCTCTTATACCAATTGTTGGACACACCGACTACACTGAGAGGGGGGGTGAACAGTGTAGGGTTGTTTTTCCCAAAACTTCCCCTTCACAAAACTCATTAGTTAGCAATCACCATTTAMTCATTACTTATTKTTKTCATTTATAATCAKTTAAGTGTGAACATATATCAACAATATATCATCAACAAATAATTACCACAAGGAACACAAGATGTATGTAAAATTTTCTTTTTATTACAGACTACAATCCTTAGGTTATCAACAACAATTGCATAGAGTACAAATCTACAAGAGCACCAAATCTATAATGAAAGACTCACCTTACACCCTCAACACCAACTGAGATGAGGAAACAATCCTCAACATATATCAATATGTCAACAGGTACGTGACCTTTCGATAGCAAAGCACACGTATGTACGCGCCCTACCAATAATACAACTCGTGTATGCACGTGACCAATGTGTACTACAACCTGCATATCACATTTGAGTGCTTAGGGTTTTTTCTTCAAAATGAACTCAGATCCTCTGCAAACTTCAATCTCATTCTCTTCTGTCTTTCACTATCCAATCTGACCCATAACCAACCACAACACATCCAAGCTCTCCAACAACTTACTCAAGCTCCTCAACCATACAATATGAATGTTACTCAATCATATATAAGAAATCAACATATTATGGAAATCATATCAATATTGAATCATAAGAGTGCTTCTCACTCTATCAGCCAACACAAACCACATCAAAACAACCATACCAAGAATGCCTTAAGCACTCACTACACAAAAATCAAGAGTATCCATCAATACAACATTGTAACCATACCGAAATTTCTATGGCAAATCTAAGACCATAGAATGTAGATCTGGAACATGCTTCATTCTTCAAGAGCCTACCACCATCTCACACACAAGTCTTAATGACTTCATCCACTGTATGTGCCATGTACTCATTCAACCTGCGTATGTACGTGCCCCAACTCACTACAACCCGTGTACACCTCATAAACTAGGGTTTCTGAACTTCCAAAACTATTGTCGCCATGATCTTTGACTTATCGAAACTTTGATGCATCCATGAGATCCTCCAGACAATCTCTCTCTCAAAATAGATCTTTAATACATGCTCAAGAGATGCACTTTCACAAGAGACCCTTTCCTCTTATTTATACTCTCCAAGTAGCTTCCTTAGAAGCATATTATAGGTCACTTAACCTACTTCTAGGTCACTTAACTCATTTCTAGGTCACTTAACCTATTTTCCTCATTTTATGGTTAACCACTTTCCATGATTAGAAAGTTCTCCATTTCTTTATCATTTAAATATTCCTCCTTGACTTTGTCACCTCACTTTATAATCTTCTTTTATTTTGTCACTTCAATTTATTATTTAAATAATCCTCCTTGAATTTGTCACTTTTCTTTACCATTTAAATAAATAATTTCTTCTTTTCAAGCTCTTTGACTTCTTTGAACTTTTGGGGCTTCAAGCCTACATATGAGGGTCCTCCAACTTCGCAAGGGCCTAACTCTCAAACCAAAAAGATTTATGTGACATTACACATACCATCGGAAATGGTATGACAAGCACTATCCATCTAGGATAGTTTCACTGATATTCATCTCATTATTCCATATTTAAGCATGGGTTCTCCAACCATACTTCTAGGATAACTCACCATAAGGGATTTCACCATGAGGTATTTCACCATAAGGGGACCACTTTGGATTTCATCCATTTGTACACCTTATCAACCATGATAAGACAATAAAGATGCATTATATAGCAAAGAAACCACATCGATCCACCTTCATCTATGCATCATGTATCAATGACAACTCATTGATCCATCTTCATGTATGCATCATATCAATGACATTATATGACTTTGATTCCACTTGACATCAATGAATACATACTTCATCAATATACTATGATAAGACATTGTTTATTTGACATCAATCAACATCAATCATTTGACATCAAGCCTTTGACCTTTGACATAATTCAATCATCCTTTGGCATCAATCAATTCCTTGACATCAATCCTTTGGCATTAATCAATCACTCATCCTTTGGAATCAATCAATCCCTTGACATCAATCAATAACTTGGCATCAATCCTTTGACATCAATTAATTAAACCTTTGGCATCAATGACAACATGATCCAACAGTTACACTCTAGGAAGAGGAAAAATATCCTTCACACTTTCCCTATTTAATGCACGAAAATCAACACAGTTTAATATCACCATTCTTTTTCCGCACTAGGACAAGATTAGATACCCATTCAAAATACATTATAGGAAAGATAATATGGGAATTAATAAGTTTTTCAACTTCATTTCTAATAGTAGTTTCTAATGTAGGATTAATAGGCCTTTGTCTTTTCTTTTTTGAGTGAGCTATGTGATCAAACCATTATGGAAGTGAGGGTAGGGATCACAATCCCAAAATTGGATCAAATCCCTTATGTAGACCTGGATTCCAGTGCATAAAGAGTTATTGATTGTGGTTCAACTAAGGTATAGGTGGTGAGACTAGGGATCAAATATCATTCATGAATTTGTTTGAGGGAAATATTACAATTTATCTCTAACATTAATAGTTTTCTAGTGGCAAAAAAAACGTCTTATTATGATTTATTTCTAAAACTTTGCTCCAATGTTACTTTGGTTTTTTATCAATCTAAAGGTTTGTTGAAGGTACAAGATAATCCAGTGAAGGTTGCTTCAGATCGTACAAATACTTCAACCTCCTGTAGCAAGTATGGTGTGATTCCCACTTTGGTATTTGTGAAGACCGAGTTGACAACATTAGGTCCTTCCTCTCTACCTAGCTCTGGGGCTCAGAATGCTAAGTAAAGAACCAAACACCGGTAATATTTTGGATTTTTTTCATTGTTTGGGTTCATCCCAAGTTGGGAAAGGATCCCCTTGTTGACTCCAACTATTTTTTATGGTGAATTGTACTCAATATGGTTCTTTGATGAGTATGATTGAATCTAATTGAATGACTTGAGATTTGGGAATGAGGTTTTCATTATAAGTGAAGATTTCTTTACATGTTATGGTAAATTTAAATGAATACATTGGATGATAAACATACATGAGATCTCATAGTTCCAAGGATGATATGTGAAATATGCTCCCAAAGTAGATGTAATCACATAATCTGCAAGTTTTTTATTTTTGAATAAAATGATAAAATGAATCTTTTTCTTGGACAAAAAGAAAAAAATACACATAAAGAAGGACATATGTGTGTGTGTGTGTGTGAACCAATTTATAGAAATCTATTTGTTATGCCATATAGGTAGAGGTGGTCTATACAAAAATATCCTCAAATATATAAAAATTGACAAAAAAAAATGGTCAAAACACAAGTTTGGTCAGCCTTAAAATCAAACGAAACAAAATACATGCATACATGCATGCATACATACATACATACATGCATGCATACATGCATGCATACATACATACATACATACATATGTGGTTGATATTATCAACCAATATTATAGAAATAGATTTGTTTCTCCATATATCTAGAGGTGCTCTATACAAATATATCCTCAAATATATAGAAATTGACAACAAAAAAAATGGTCAAAACACAAGTTTGGCCTTCCTTACAATCAAGTGAAAAAAAGAAACAAATAAAATCTCATAAGCATAGACAAATCCTAATCATAACCCTATAAAATTGAGGGAGAGAGTCCCCATTGAATCCCATTTTACCTTTGTCTCAACATATTGGTTTCTTTTCTAGTCCTCCATTGAGAGAATTGTTAACCATTCACACATTTGTCCTATCTAAGAAGTTTCTCTTGTAGTATTGTGACTCTCTCATCCAATCTTCTCAAATCTAATTTCTACCAGGTTTAAGGATTTGCCTCCACTTCAATTTGACGATAGAATTTGTTGGTTTACCCTCAAGTGACCTAATAATTAAATATTCTAGTCAATCATCTTATTATACTAGACCTTATTCTCCAAAAATAACAAGATTCACAATTCCTACAAAAACCAAGTACGAAATACCCTTGTAGATACTCTTGGAAATTGTATTCGATGAAGCACCCCCCTTTCCCTTTCTTATATTGTTTTGAATACTTGTTTCATTGAAGGAAAAAAAACACAAAAGTGGATGAGTTAGAATGTACTCTCTCACACTTTGTATAATCATTGTGTCACATTGTTAGTCTATGTGTTTTAGCCACATGAACTAAAGCAAATGGTACATTGTTTCTTCCTATAGGTTGTGAATTTATGTATAAGAAGATGGGAGAGTTCAAATGATTGATTATCCTTTCTACCTCAAACATAGTCATGTTCAAAGAGAGTTCTCATGAAACGATGATGTTCTCGGTAAGTGGAAATGTGCCAAGGACTATGATTTAAAGGGGGTAAGAAAGGGAGTTGATTATTTTTTTGTTTTCTATGAGTTGGGTACTATATAGTCACAAGAAAAGATCGACACTCATCCCATTGGCTCAAGTATTCAAGATATAATGTTTTAGGGTTGAGTCAATCTACTAGAGAAGGAAACTAATTTAGAGGCTACGAAACTGGTGTTGGGGGTGGTCAAGGAACACAACATGGAGAAAATCAAGCCATCAAATTTATCTATAACATAGAGTGCTTGGCCTCCTAAGGTTTAATTAATGGTAATGGAGGATTTTTTTAGCGAGTTATGTGATCAAATCACTATGGAATTGAGGGCATAGATCACAATCCCAAATTTGGATTAGATCCCTTGTGTAAACACAGATTTTGGTGCATAAAGAGTAATTGATTGTGGTTCAACTAATGTGTAGGTAGTGAGACCATTAATAAACTCTCCTTCATGCAATTTTTTGAGGGAACTATCACAATTTATCTCTAATACTAATCGTTTCCTAGTGGCCACAAAAAAGGCTTATTATGCTTTATTTCTAGAATTTGGCTCCAATGTTACTTTAGTTGTTGATCAGTATAAAGGTTTGTTGAAGGTACCGTACACTCCAACGAAGGTTGATTCATATCGTAGGGATACTTCAACCTATTGTAGCAAGTATGGTGTGATTCTCGCTTTGTTAGTTGTGAACACTGTGTTTTCAACATTGGGTCCCTCCTCTCTACCTATATCTAGAGCTCAAAATGATAGGTTAAGAGCCAATCATAGGTAATCTTCGGGTTTTTTGTTTTGCATTGATTGGGTTGATCCTGTTACCCCCAACCTAGGGGTAACTAAGGATATTATGTATCGAGGCCCACAGGTTGCATACATGGAGTTCCAAGAGCCAAATGAATAGAGCATAACCCTTATTTTTCATTTGATGCATTCTACACATTTCCAGCAGCAACAACATCCACCACATTGGCCTGGTCCCAGAAGGCGACGGGTTTTGCTCCATGAGGTAATGAGTTTGGGTATCATGGTAAGTGTCACTTTGATATTTGAATCATTTGAACATGTTGCAAAATATCTTTCTTGATTACAAAACATTTTCTTGGAATTTAGACTATTTGCCTTATTTAACCCTAGTGGGTGTCATTTTGTCCTAGTAAGTTGGTCACGCTTGGGAATAACGTGATACTAGGAGGTTCCTTGAAGAGTAATCATCCATTCCTAATCATACTTATCACCTTCCATACTTATTTCCCTCAGTCTCTTTATCTTTTGGGATTTTCAGGTGTACTAACCCAAGAAGGGACTATACCTCATTTCATGGGAAGAAGGGGTTGAAGGCCTAGAGGGGATAATAGATGGAAAAAGATAAATCCAAATCATGAACCTTCCAGATGCTCGACCATGAGGTCTTGAGAAATAATGAAGCATTATCTCTTAAATTCATAAGACCAACAAAAGCATAAGCTCACATATATAGATTCCCCACTTGTTGAGGGATCTACACAAGTGTGTTACAAGCTAGAATATACCCCCATGGCACTCTGTGTACCTCTCCCTTCAAGTGAATTTGTGGTACTTCCCCCTAAGCTATTTGATTAAACCATAGGGAGTACCCAATGTCTAGACCTTAATTAATTAATGGAAAATAAATGAGCTAGGAAAAATCATGCATTAAAAATGAAGGTGCAACACACCCTCTACAAAGGCGCTCATAAATGAGACAATACAAACCCTTGTATATCATGAACCCCATGCCCAAAAGTATTACCCAATCCACCTCACACTCGTACATGGCTTGATGGGTTTCTATTAGGAAACACCTTTGACTTGAATACTGACTAGCCTAATAGGATGCCTTGACACCCCTCCCACACCTAAATTTAACAAATTGTATAATTTCTTTGAGCATTTGTTTAGTTTGAAAAGGGGGTTTGATGCACATGTTTGGGTGGATTGATTATTAGATGTGGATTACTTGTCATGATACTTGTGACTCATGGACCCTTGGAGGGCGTATGCATTTTTCTTTACAGGACCTTGCTTGGTGGACATGTATTCATGAGGAGAAGATTAGTCTAGACCTTCATGAGGGCTTGAAGCTCGATGATGTATGCAGGGACCCCATTCCTAGGGAAAGATAATGACGACCAGTTTCATAATGAAGGAAGATGAAGTTTCCTTTGGAGGCACTCTAACATGACCTTAGGATGGCATTCCACCTCCTCCCACTTGGACATTGGCCTTTGGAGACCCAAAGGACACCTTCCTATCCCATGATGTAACCTAGGGATGGTTTTGATGGAGGAGGTCCTGAAGATAATATTTGCACATGTTGATGATGATCAAGGCCTTTGGAGGCCTAGCGCCATGCTTCCCCGGCCTAACTTCACCTTTGTGGAGGCTAACATCATCCTAGGAGGGATGGTGTCACCCTTGTTAGGGTTATTTTGTAAAGATTTTATTTTGTTTTAATTTTGATGAGAAAATTGATATGTAGGCTCAAAATTGTGAAAAGACAGAACTGTTGGGTAATTAAGCCAAGATTTTCCATATAAATATGGCTGGCTAAACTCATTTTTTCATTATAACTCTCCCCATTAAGGAGGGGACTGAAATTGACGCCCTTTTTGGGGTTACTTGGCTAAAATAGTGAGCCACACTTGTCTTGGAGGCTTGATACTTGCATATTTGATCATTTTTGGTGAATTTTTCCTGGAAATCTACGGTTTTGTTGTTTGATTTTTCTTGGTGAATCAAGTAAATGTTCAATTATAGTTGGGCCTCCACCAAAGACAAGCTCATGTAAGAGAGACAATGGAGTTCTAACTCAATAAGGGAAGATCTTGGGGGTTGAACACTGTGTTTAGACTTAAAGGATAAAGGGATGCAGACTCAATGTGAAGTGAATAATTCCTCCAGAGTAATTTTTCTCTCAAAGTTGAATTCTTTCTCCTCTTTTCCATAGCTCGGAATTGGCCCATTTATAGCTTTCAAGTGGAACTGAAGGGTCAAGTCAGAACATTTCCAGTATATGGAAGGCCAAGGATCATTTATCTCTTATTGTGACATGGAAACCCGCCACCATTTTTCAATTTTGAGCACATTTCTTGATGTACGCAGGCTATAGTGGTACAACCTACTTATACACATGTTGTATAGTAGGCAAGGTGTGTATATGTGGAAAAATTGTATTTTTATCTCTAGGATTTGCAAAAATGGATTAAAAGTCTGCATGGGAAAATGGAAAAAGGCCTTTTGTGCAAGATTGCATGGGGTGAGGCAAATCTTTCTATAACAATTTATTCCTTGCTCTTTATTTGCTAAACTTTGTCAAAGATATCTTGTCTAGACAAACTTATAGAGCCCTAAAGTGATAGCACTTTAGAAGCCTTGTCTAGTCATTGTTGCATTAAATATATTTCAATAGTCTAAGAAATAGGAAATTACTAGGGCCTAGAGGTGCTAACTCTCTAGATAAATTTACCTTTAAAATCTTGGTTCATAGAGGACTTAAGGTGCTACTCCTCAAGATCCACTTTAACTTTTCTTAGACAAGAATAATCATTATTATTTATCCAAGTAAGTGTGTTAAATATTTTGACTCCATAAACCCTTGAAGGCGCTAGTCTCATCTCTTTTTCGCTGGAAGATTGATCAAACACTTTTACACTCTCTTCTTTGAAGCTTTTACTAACTAATTATAACACTAATTTATCCTAGATCACTAACTTTATTGTTGTTGTTGTAAATGTTTGTTACAACCATATAATAGCAAAAACATTTCTGCATAATTGATCATAAATGCTAGCTAAACACTTCAGAAATTACTTGTGACAAGTTATTATCATTATCAATACGAAATGTTATCGTTTCATTGTCTTTTCAAGATTTTCTAAGTAGTATTTGTTGCAGTTGTTACATTTTATCAATTGTTGTTGTAAACTTATTGATTTCTCCAATTTCATATCAGCTAGCACTTATTGTCATTGTCTATTGTCTACTGAGGTATTATTATCATATTTATACTTGGGATTATTGTATATGCATGCTATATTGTCTTGTTCCAGGCAGTTACATCAAGCACTTCATTAACCTCAAGTTTTAGACATAGACTTAGTGACTTTGGTAACCAGTGAGAGGGGGGAATATATCTTTACCATAACCCTAATTTTCCATCCCTTTAGGTTACCGGGGATGCCTCCCTTGGGGTATACCTTTCCTATCCCTAAATAGTGGGGATTTCCTATTAAGGTGATAGTGATAGGATATCATGTTTGTTACGCCAATCTCCCTTACTTGCCTTCAACTTTGGTCAAGTAAAAATTTCTTGATAACATTTTTGGCACCGTTTTTGGGGAGGATTTCAGTCATTTTTCCTAACCGACACATCTTTGGTAAGATGTTTCCTAAAGCCTTTATCTTTCAAACTCAACTTTGTGGTATTTCCAAGAAATGGAATCATGGCGCCCTAGGAGAAAGTGTATCCTTATATTGATTTTGAAAGATTTCAAGGATACCCACATTTTTTTGACATCAGATGGCCAAATAACTCTCCAGGATTCAAAGGCCTCCCCCTTATTCACGTTGTATAGTTCTTGAAGTATATAGGTGAGATAGAAGATGGAGGGGAGGATGTTCTAGTAAAATTATTTATACTTTCATTACCATCATTTGTACGAGAATGGATCAAGAGTTGTTGTGAACAAAATGGTATATATCCTCTTTCATAGATCTCATCAGTAGGTTCTTGAGTTCATGAAACCACAATGCCAGACATATAAAGATGTCCTTAAAAATATAGTAGTAGTCCTAGAGGACGAAGGATTCACCATTGATATTGCATAAGATCTCAAGGGACCGCACCATGCTCAATACCAAGAACTCTTTGAAATAGAAGAATAAATTTATGAAGAAGGTTACCAACCCCTTGAATAGGAGCATGAATTATCCCATGATTCTACAGAAGACAACGAAGACTTGATTGAAGAATGAGAGTCTGGAAAGGTGATTCATGAGGATGAAGTGTTGGTGTCTACTCCTCCATTTGATGAAGTCATCCAACTACCACTCCTCCTACACAAAAAGAAGAGAATTTGGTTAACCATTTTTCTTTTTGAGTTTTTGATGATGCTATGTTCTATGATTCAAAAGGTGAAGAAACAAAGAAATCCTTGGATGTACTAAACCCTTCATGTTATAATGAAACTAATGAATTGATTGAGAATATTGATGATTTTATACATGTTGGTGGACATAAATGGGATGTTATTTTCTATGATGGAGATCCCCTTTACAAAATTGAATATCATTTCCAATTGATTCCTTCACCACTATCATATGTCATTACTACTAATCCTAACATTTGGAAACAAGGAGATGACACAATTGCATATCTATTAACAACACCCAAGGATAAATTCATGTAGTTTTCTCGTGATGATTTCAAGTCATAACTTGAGAAGTTTGATGAATATTCTCTTGAGCACTTGGACATATTCTATGAAGAAGAGTTTCGACCACCATCGTGCTCGGTTTTCAATAAGTCTGAACACATTGTTCAACCCCCAAACTCTTCCCTACTTGATTGAGAACCTCATTGCCTCTCTTATATGAGCTTGCCTTTGGTGGAGGATTGAAGTGGTGGAGGCCCAACTGGAAGGAACTTAGTTTCTCGGTTCTGAACCGTGTCGACACGGAAGTTTGTAATTCATTCACTTTTGTTGATTACATTTTAATAGAAATACTCTTTTCTCGTCCAATTAATAACTTGCAAATATTTGAATTGTTATTCCATGGACGTATTTTCTTATGAATGTTGATGGATTATGCTATTGAATGTGATAACATTATATATTGTCACCATATGCTTGCATTTCTTGGTTGTTGAGGACTAGTTGCAGGTGTAGTTCTTTGAGTTGAGTGCTCAATGATGGACTTCATTGAACGTCTGGATGAGGTAGGCCTTTTATCTTGTCTTGCTAGAATATTTGTTTATATAGAATACTTGAGATTAGATTTTATTTATGCAATCATTCCATCTGTTGTGGTTTACCCCTAGCCATAGAGAGATTTTCATCGTAACAAAATTGGCGACCATACTGGGGAGATGATCTTCTTTTTTGGGGTTTGGAGTGTTTTTCTCCTTAGATTGATCTCATTTATATTTAGTTTCTTGTCGTATGATTGCTTGACAGTCTCTGTTCATTCTAAGTCTAAGTTTCTTAGCCTTCTCCTTATCCTGGTTGCGTTTTAACACATATACGTAGGTTTTTTACTGACAATCGTGTACATACGCGTGTTGTCCTTCTGCAAGAAGCGTATATACATGCTTTTCCCTTGAACAGTCATGTACATCACCCCTTGTTGCTTGTTTGTTGGGTTTGATGGTTGTTGGGTGGGTTTTGATGATTGTTGAGTCTTTTTGGGTCTCTGTTATAACTGTTAAGTGTCTTTGGAATGACATGAAACCTTTCTTTGGTTGAATTTTTTGGACGGTGCCTTTCTAATCATCCTTTTCATTTGTTTGTCCTTGCATCTTGGGCTGGCTATTTTGCTTCTTGATATCCTACTTGGTTTGTCTATGTTTACACATAGTAGAGTTTTTATATCAAGTTGTTGTTCAATCCTTGCATTTTCATTCCTTTATACTGAAAATACAAAAATATTAGGCATTTTACATTGTTGGCATTTTGATATTTTGAGTCTTTATCATTAATCTTAGTACATGTAAATAAAGATTTCATTTTATTTAGAATTGCAGAAATGAATTGAGAATTGCATTTTGAAAATCATATTATTTATTGGAAATTGAAGTTAGGACTTTGCATTATATTCATACTCATTTATTTTACTTGTTGAGTCATAACATCACTAGTTTCACGACCACACCTTTTTTGAGTAAGAAATGCCACTAAAAGTAACACTATAATTTAAAATTGATTAGTAATGATTTTGTTTTTCTAGGGTGCACAAACTAGCTTAGGATTTAGAGCCTTGGAATAGGATTTTGTGAGTAAAATTCTCCAAGGCTATTAAATCAACATATGTGTCTGACTAAGGGAGTGGAGAAATCCATTGTATAATCGATAATATTAGGAGGCTTTGCTTACACTA
>SNQJ01S0080774.1:0-20322 GCA_010110895.2 Picea sitchensis | reverse complement strand
CAAGTTTCAAGGTAGTAGAGCACCCTCTTGTCTGCATTAGGGTTTCATGGTTGGAGTATCTTCTCTTGAGAATATAACAAAGGATTGATGGGTTTTTCTCCCTTGTTGGGAAGGGTTTTCCCAAGATATTTCTTGTGTTCTTGTGCATGGTATTTCTTCTTATGATATTGGTTATTGAAACAATTGTGAATGGTGTAGATGCAGTTGTTTATGGTTCAAGTACATGACTAAAATGAAATAAACCTCATGTTTGAGCCTAGCATAGTGAAAATTCAACATAACTCACTCTGATACACAAAATTGGTGTAAGGGAAAGGAAGAACCTTCCCATCCAAGCTTACCAAATGTTCATTTGGTGTAGAAATTTCAACCTTTAAAACCTATAACTACCTATGTGACTCATATTGCACCCTTTTGATCCCTATCAAAATATCTTGGTCTTAATTCACAACTCCATGATCTCTTATTTCAAATCGTAGCTCCAAAACCTACATACTCCAGGAATCAATCCTCAAATGCCATAACTTGACCTTTTAGTAAAGGACTGGCCACATACAAAATGGAGAAAATGGATCGATGACCATTCCTTGAACATAGTGTAAACAATTAAAAACATTGCAGGTCAAAGTTGATTTGATAGGATATATATTCTTTGTGAAAAAAATCAAGGTGTTTTGTGTTGAATTTATACCAGACTCGCATCTTATAATTGTGACTAGATTTGGATAACTAAAGGTTTAATCCATCAAAAAACCACCATATAAACTTTTTAGTCTTCAATGCTTACTTGACATACAGGATCGTGACCATAAGTTTATGGGTTCAAATGTCTCTTCTTCCAAACCTAGTAACACAACACCGAGAGACTAAGCCCAAGAGAAAAAAACATTAACTCCATCGCGATGTCGATAAGAAATAGGTGCTAAGAAATGAACAAGGTAATTAAGAATAGTTGTAACTACTTTCCAACTAAATAAATATATAAATAGATGTGATCATGAATGTAACAGGAGAAGAAACTGGTGTTTATATAATATAATAAAAGACTATTTATTATTGGTTCCACTACTACTTTTCTGTTCCATATCCTTGTATGTATCCATGCTTGTATATTACTATAGATTACTTTATGCATATTATGTTGTGTATGTGCCCTACTGGTAACTCCCTTGTATAATCCCATATATTACAATGGTACTTATAACTTCATGTAACACCCCTATCCCCACTAAAATGTGAGAGACTTCCCACAATAACATTAAGATTTTATAAACATGGAAGACACTATGTTCATGGAAAGTGACTTCTTTGTTAAAAATCCAAACCAAGGGATTGGAACTATCCACTAGAAATTACTAATAATAAAGGTAAGTCCATAATAAATAATCTCAATCAAGGGAGTCTACCAAATATTTATTTAATCCCCTATTTTCTAGGAATGTGTGTTATGGTGTTAGAATTATCTAAGTATTTTGATAAAGAGAACATCCTTGAAAATTTTGAGAGAGAGAACATCCCTACGAATTTTTAGATATAGGTTAGTTATATTAAGGATCGATAAGAAGTCCCTTGTATAATAATATTCGATGCATCCCAGTCCCAACATGGTATTAGAGTTGGCATGGTATTTGTAAACCCTAATGGATGATCCTTCCCTTGTTATTTTCACTTAGATTTTAGGCTTGTGACCACATTACCTAATATCAATAATCAATATGATGAATCCAACATGCCATCAATTTTTTCATACACCATTTAGGAGTAAGGATTAAAGACTATTAATTTGTAATTGAACAAATGACACAAAAAATGGTTATCCAAAGCCCACAATTGCACCAATAATTTGGTAAGGCCAAGGAGTTTGAAATAAGTGATTTTGTTTTTTAATATAAAAAATATCCCTCAAAATGCCCCTTACATGGTGCATGCATGTTCTTTAAGTCACTTAGATATTCTCCTAGAAGATCAAATTAGGCTCTAAGGACATATTTTTATTGATTAAGGTCCTAAGAGCCCATCTAGATTCATTAATTAGGTCTTATGGTAATATGTGGTGGTTGGGTGATTAAAACATGGAGCTAAATGGTTTGGATGATCTCTCATAAAATATGATAATGATGCCCTTTTGAATGAAAGAATTATATTCCAATTTTAATCTTGTGTATTGTTCATGGTGAAATTTGGGTGATCTCATCCCTTTCTACTATGGTTATGCGTATTGTTTGAGTTTCATAGTGGGTTGCGTTCCTAGCACATTTTATTTTGAAGGAATTTGATATTGGCAAGGGGTGGTGCACTTTGGACTATCACGCACTTTGCAAAAGTAATATGGAAAGTTTGGATTTTTGGTTGATTAATGATTTGAATGTAGTGCTATGGTGAGCTGGCTAGTGGGATTGACTTGTACTAAAAATTGAATGAAGATCTAAAGGGAGAAGCGATGTGTAGTAAATGCACATCACTCAAAATCCCCTCGAGCCTGTCACCCTAGTCATTCTTGAATTTTTGGCTCTGGTATTTGTTGCTGCTCCGCCTTGCTTAGTCATGGAGGAAGTATACAATCTTGGTTTTTCTCCTCGCGTAGTCTTTTATAGGTATGGGTTTTCTTACTTTTCCATCCATGAGAGTTACTATGCCTTTGAATCATATCTTGGCTCTGGTTGCTCATGGTCTGTGTGATTCTCAAGCTGTTATGATGTTTTGGAATTTTGTTTATGCTCACATCTTTGGTTTTCTTTGGTGGTTGTTCTGGCGTTGTTGGATTTTAAAAGTTGGTCATGTGGTCCTTGTTGTGTGTAATTGCTCACTGACATTATTGATTAAAGATTGTAGTGGAGTCTGCTTTGTCATAGTTCTATTTTGGGATTTGTGAATACTCCACCTATATATTGACATTATTGGTCTTTGTGGCTAAGTGTACCCATGCCATGTTTCGACCCTGTGGGTTTTTATGCGAACTATGATTGAAGATTAGAGCATTTCGTGCCTTGTCTTGGAAAAACCCTCAGTTGTTGGCTTTCTTTCTATAACCTCACCGTCATTGTTTCCTGGTAAATGTTATACAATATGAGAACATTGCTACCCTTATTTTGATGAGAGCACTATTTGTGTTTTTTGGTTGGGAACAATTTTTTATTTTGGTTGCTCATTATGCAGTGTCGAAAAAGGGGTTGGACTCACCTATTTTTTTTGGAAGATGTAGTTTGTTGTTCGAAGCCCATACAGTCGAGAGAAATGTTGTATATTATTTTTTCTGTGATTGATTATGATAGGGAACCTATGGAATGAGCTCTCTATGGCATTCAACTATCAAACTCTCTAGTCGAACCACCTGTTGTCTCTACCACTTACTATCTTAAACCATGAACATTGCATTGAAAGTGTATTTACTCCAGTTTGAAGTTGATGGGAGCACTCTACCTCTTCGGTTACATGGGTACAATTTTGTTTGGTCCCTTGCTTGGTAATTTTGGAAGAGATCTGTACCCACCCATTCATTTGAAGCATGTGTTCAGGATATTTAATGTTATTTTTGGTTCAATCATTATGTTGATTTTATAAAAGGGGAAACTGTGTTCGAAATGTTTGAGGCTCGAATAAGAGTGACAACATCCAAAGAAATTGCATTGAACAATGGTTAAAAACATGATGGATATGGGTTGTTTGTAAACACTATATGTGTCCCTGTTGGATTAAAATGAATATTATTGGAGTTAATGTTATGGCCGTGGATCAAAGGCCATTGTCATTTCTTATAGCAATTATGTTGTTGTTCGTTATGAGTGTCATATGATAATGTAGGTACAATGGTTACTATGATTAACTAATTCTGGGCATACGGATTATTGTGTAAATAATTCGGAAGCTAGCAAGAAAATTTGTCAAATAAGACATCAATTTGGATTATTGTTTGGAAAATGAACACTTAAACTTTGAAATTCTTGATAGAGATATATTTTTGATTGCGTTTAAGGTAGCATTTTTTGATTTGTTTCACTTGAACAATATCCATATTGATTCCCTATCATTCCACCATTTTTCGCTAATTACAATCCCCTCACAATCTCGATTTTACTTATTGCATCCCTGTTCTATGATATAAATTTAAAAAGAAAGTCTGTGTAGAAGCGATAAAAGGGATAACATAGCAAGGGTTGGTGACTAATATTTTGATATTTTAATACACAGTTAAATTGTTTGGTTAATTGATGAACAATATTCGTATATGCATTCCCTATCATTCTACCATTTTTTGCTAACTGCACTCCCTCCATATTTCCCATGAACCCTATCACCCCCTGTTCACATGGAAATTAATGAATGGTTTGTTATGGATGGATTTGCATGTATCTCGTGTCAATTTTTGAGCCAACTTTTGATTCATGTAAGTAGAGTATCATGTATGGTTTATTAATAGCTTCATTACTGATGATTTTCTACTACAGGATGTGCTTTTTCAGTAGAGTTAGCAATGGCCAAAATAATAGAGGCAGGGGAAATTGGAATCGAGGCCATAGGAGGCTTAGATTTTCTATCCATTTTGATGTTGATCCTCAAGAATTGAACCAATTGTTCCAAGATGGGTTCTTTAACGGGTTTGGACATGGAATAATGCACCCTTGAACAGAAAGGCCCCCTTTCCAGCCTCCTCAAAATATCCCTGGCATTCTCGTTCCTCCCCAACTTGTGCAAGACAAGGGAAAAGTAGTTGCCTCCCCTTCCTCTCCCTCCAATGATTCCTCGAAATCTGTGTCTTCTCGCCTGCATTTGAAGGATGATTGTTCCCATGTGATCAGCGAGATACAACCCCAAGGGTCCAATCAACCACAAGCTACTTCTGAGAAGTCTAAGGGAAACAAAAGTGAAAAAAGGAAAATTCCATGAAAAAGTGGCAAATATGGTTTTTAATTTTTTTTTTTTATGATTTTAGTTGATGAGGACAGTGCTTAATGGTTGTCACCATTTTTTTGGACAACAAAATATGTTTTGATATTTTTTGGATAATGTGGATATATGTATTCTCTTTTGGATATGATATAAATTATTTCTGATATTTAAATATCTAGTTTGAAGGATATTCAAGGGAGTTACAAGGGTGGCATATGGTTAAAATGATTATTTTTTGTATATTATATTTCATGATTTAAAAGGAATAAATGATGAGAGTCACAAGGGGTCCCACCTACCTAGTTATTATTAATTAATACCCTTAACTATATTATTATTATTTATTTCTCCTAAACTAATTAGTTAAGTTAAATCAACTTAACTAAATAAAGTAGTTGAACTACTTCAACTTATTTGAAAGGAATAAAAGTTGAATGAGAAGAAGAGACAAGAGGATAATAGAAGGAGAGAGTAAGACTGAGATTTGTTCTTAGTTACATGAGATAGTTTCAGTTTTCATTCATTTCTGAGTTTATTCAAAGCCTAATTCTCTTCTTGATATCGGGGTCTTATTGTAGATAGCAAGGTTCAAGAATGAACCACACTTTTCAGACGCTTGTTTTAGAGGTGTTGATCCATCCTTGATAGTCTGTGTATTCTTGTCTATTTGTGAATTAAGTTTCATGACTGATAAAGGATATCTTGCAGATTCAAATTGACAGCAGTTTGTGGAAAGTTGATCCATATTATTAATTTTAGTTTTACTTTACTATCAGAGTCTTTTTGTATGGTGTTCATCGAAGATCTCTAAATCAAAGTTTGGTCCATGTCCTCGCAGGAGTTTTGTAAAGGGAAAAACATTTTTGATATCTCATAGTGAAATAAAATTAGATTACTATTCTATCTCATATATGTGTATTTGTGACTTGGTTACTTTTCACTTTTTGATCTCCATGTTTATTTAATCACAAATCTGTGTACATTCCATAATTTTATTTTATTTTATTTTTGCAACATATTTAAACTATAAATCAACCTCAGTCCTTGCAATTAATATTTGTGGATTGAGAATATTTTGAGGCTATAAACCCCTGGGTGACATTCCCAACTATCGTTTCCTAGCCAGGAAAGATCTGAAAATGATTGAGTAAAGTAATTCATACCTTTTCCTCAACATTTATTTGGCGACCATATTGGGGAGATCTTCCATATCTCTCTGGTTGATTGTATTCATAATTATCATTGAATATTTTTGCTTTGTTTTGATTCTTTGACTATTTGATTTTCCTCATTATAGTATATGCTACAATGAAACCCAATATTGAGCACGGTCTTAAAGACCAAACCAACATTGCCTTAACTTTATTCAATACCATCTTAGAAATCACCAATACTCAGGTTGAGATTGAACACTCGTGGGACGTAATTGAAAAAGACATAAGTATTCGTCAACGCTGGGAGGCTAGACAAAGGTAGCCTAGGACTCAGTTGTACCTCTCTTTTTCCTAAAGTTTTGATATTATTTTTCATGTCCTCAAATCCTCGCATCTCAAGGAGAAGAAGAGGATTGTCTCTTGAAATCACTCCTATCATTGAAATAGGAAGAAGGGAAGCTATTTTGTCAACCTAACAAGGTAATCTAAGGAGAACTTTCTCTGATTTGGCTAGTTCACCTTTCTCACCCACACCCATCATTTACAACATGGCATCTACAGTTGGCTCTTGTGGTATTGGAGGTGCCTCATCGTCTGAACCTTCAGCCTCATTCGTAATTGGTAGGTTCCTGTCCAATCTACTACCAACCCTACCAAAATCATCAATAAGTATGGGATTTTTCAATTCGAGGAAGATGCTACTACCACCCCATGGCACATATCCTCTCCCTTGAACCTATCGCATGCTAGTCATCCTTTACCAAAATTTATAAAGAATATACCTAGGTTTTCCAAAAATAATATCGTCACTACAAACGAACACTTGGTAGCATTCTCTAATTCCTGTGACAATATAGGAGCTAATGATAATGATACTTGCATGCGCTTATTTGTCAACTCTCTCGAAGGGAAAGCAATGAAAAAGTTTTTTGATCTCCCTCCAAATATTATTTCCACTTGGGAAGAGTTAGTTTACTAGTTCAAGTCCACTTATGGGCAGTCTAAGAGCCAAACCGAACAATTACGGGAATATAATAACATTGTGTACAAAGACAGCGAGACTATTAAGTATTTCAACCTTCATTTCACCAAGTTGTATAATCAAATTCTCGAACTTATTCACCCCCAGAACCAAGCTTCCTTTATGCATTACTATAATTCTCTACCTTCCCCTTATCGACATAGGATTGAAGAAAATCTATTGATAACCTTGGTTCCACCCTGCATACTTGTCTAGAATATGAAGAACAACTACAAAGAATAGGTCTCCCCAAGGGGGACTTGGTTAAACAAACAAACATGTATGCCCTCCTACAAATTGTACAGGATATGAACAATTGGATGATAGCATACGAGCGAAATGGAATGTCCCTTCACTTACTCTTGGGACATCATATTCTTCCTCACCACCTTTTAGGAATACCAATGAAAACAAATTTTATCCCAAAGCCATCATGTCTCATAGTTGGTGTAATGTTTGCGAGGAAAATCATGAGGAAAGTACTTGTGAGGTAAAGAAGAGTGCCAGAGATAAAATCTTTGGTAAAAATCCTGAAACCACCATTGTTGTTCTAGATTGGGAAGAACTGAAATATGTCATGATCATAAACAATATGAATAAATATTATGCTTCAAAAGGAAACTATGATCCACCTCATACTTCTTCTAGTCCAAAATCATATTCACAAGCTGCCATTGTATAGACTACCAAGACTCATGATAGTCAAGGAGTTCCCTCCCCTCTTCCCTCTTCCAAATATAAAATTCTCAACCAATTGGCTAATATCAAGGCCGATGCTACTCTTCTAGACATGGTTGTCGTCCTTGAACAACAAAATCATCTCAAAAAATTTATGGAAGGAAAAGATTCCACCATAGCCAATATTTACGAAGAAGCTAAAGAAGAGGATTATATTGTAAATAAAGTAGGTGTAAATAACTTTAGACACCCTGTAAAAAAAACCCTCCATTTTTCATTTCTATAAAAATTATGGATAAAATAGCCCATTGTTGCCTAATTGACAACGGTTTGGGCCCAAGAATAATGTTGAAAATTGTTATGGAAGAGCTAGGATTATCATGTACTAATGAAAAATATAGAAGCATTCTCTCCTATTACAGTCTAGAGTAGTCAACTATAGGTGAAATCAAAGACGTGACTTTGGTTCTGTGCGCACATCCTGAAATAAGGACAACCCTCAACATCCAGGTAATTAACATGCTTGTAAGTAACTATTTTATCATCTTAGGAAGAAATTGGAAATCCTTGACATGTGGATATATTTCTCTTGACAGAACACATTTATCCGTTGCTCGGAATGGAAAGAATATTATAGTCCTGAGAGAAGGAAGAATCTCACCATACATAGAGAGTATTCCACAACCTAACATAAACTATGTCAAGGAAGAATTAGGAGTGTACTCCATCTTTGCAGATGAGAGTGACACTGCCCTAGAACAAATTGACTTGGAGGATGGTATGTGGCACATGCACTTTGATGGCTCATGCTCCAGAGAAGGTAATGGAGTTGGCATTATCTTATACTCACTTGTAGTTAAAATTCACAACTTTTCTTAGAGGCTATAATTTGCTTGCACGAATAACGTTACCAAGTTTGAAGCATTTTTTCTAGGCATTGAAAATGTTTATAATTTAGGTTGTGGACACCTTACAGTTTTGGGGGATTCTGAACTTGTTGTGAACCTTGTACGTAAAATCTAATCTCCTAAAAATAAGTTGATGAAACGCTACACCCAAGTTGTTTATATTCTTATCTCGAACTTATTATCATTTAACATCATTCATGTTAAAAGGGAACTTAATTCGGTGGCTGGCAGGTTAGCTGTATTTGCAACGTATCCTACTTGATAACTTCTGCCTCAAATACCTGATTGTACTTTTCAATCTTTATATTGTCCTCATATTCCTCACAATGTAGAGTCATGTCAGCTCTTCCCTAGTGATGAAGGCATCTATGCTTTCATACAAAATGAACCATTTAAGCCCAAGGAGATTATATCCATGGAAAACAACAAAATTATGAAAGGATTGACTCCTCTTGAAAGTTCATTTTCATCGAGTGATGTAGAAAACAAATAAACGCATAAAGAAGAGGAGTAAAAAAGGAAAGTGGGTGAAACCATTTCCTTAAACATTGGAACACCTGATTCTGCCAAGAATGTTAAGATAGGTGTCCAATGTACTGATGAGGAAAAAATGAAATTCACTAATTTACTTCGTGAATTTCAAGATGTTTTTGCTTGGTCATATGAGGATATTCATGGTTTTGATCCTACTCTCATACAACATGAAATTCCTATCAAGGAAGGGATAAAACTAGTTAGGCAAAAACAAAGACCCATTAACCCCACATTGGAAGCTACTATTATTCACTCAATTTACTTCAGGAATTTCAAGACGTTTTGTTGATCATATGAGGATATTCATGGTTTTTATATTTCTCTCATACAACATGACATTTCTATCAAGGAAGGGATAAAACTAGTTAGGCAAAAACAAAGACCCATTAACCCCACATTGGAAGCTACTATTAGGAAGGAGTTGGAAATTTTTTGAAGGCTGGAATCATCTTTTCGTTCAAGTATTCTGAATGGGTTTCGAATCTGGTTCCTGTTCGGAAGACAAATGGTTAGATCTGATTGTGTGTTGATTTCTGTGCATTGAATAGAGATAGAGTAAAAGACCATTTTCATTCTTCAACAGTAGTGCTTTTATTCATAATGTTGAAATAATGTAACTCAGAAGGGTATTCTTATTATTATTTGATATATTATTCATTGATCAACTCTATTGTGGGATTGATCTTGTCGGCTATTAATAGGACCAAATCCCCTTTAGCTGATTTCACAAATGTTAATTATAATAGGCGTATTGCCAGTTGGCCCCAATGAGCATAAAGAGGCCCTGGGGACGTAATTTGTTGTGGTTATAACCACCTGGGAGAAGTTGGCCCTACCAAGAAGAGAGAGACACTTCACATCGCAAGCCTAATAGTAAATAAGGGAGGCTAGCTACCACTTAGACACACAACTCACTTGCTCATTGAGAGACAAGTCGTGATCTGTCGTTGGAGAAGAAGGAGAGAGAGAGTGGTGCATATCCGGGAGAGGACTTTCTATATTAGTTTAAGATATCTCTGGCATTGTATTTGCTATCTATATTAATAAAGTTTTATTAGGTTTTCTCCCCCACGAGGATTTCAAAGATAAATGTCGGTTCTTGTGATTGTGTATTTCAATGATCTTGGATTTATGCCATTGTTATCTAATATGCAAAGAACTATAATAATGGCTTAAACATTAACATGGTGATAGAGCCAAGATGAAGGAACTATCTTCATAAGTGAAAACGTCATTGTTGTAGTACATGAAAATTAGGGCTTTTGATGGTGGAAGATTTTCAAAATTTCAAACCATCTATAAAAGTGCACCTCCCTAAGGATCACTTTGCACTCTCTATCATGACTTTTCTCAAAGTGGTCGGATCTCCTGGAAGAAACCCTAGTTTCACAAAGTAATGCATGAAGTGCCTGTAAAATCATGCCTTAGAAGTACCAGAGTACCGTGAGGTACCAAAAGCACCACCAAAAAATCCAGATCAAATTTGGGTAAAAGTTGGATTTTCAGATCCAAACACACCAGGCTACTCACCACCAAGCACACCTCCCCGCAAGTTTAGTTTTGATTTTGGAGCACTTTCATTTTTCTACTACTTTTCCTAGCTCTAGGTAACATGTCTCGCTAAGCTTGTTGACAAGAAGGAGGGAAAACTTTTGTTCCTCGAAGTATAGGATTGGCCTCATTCTTGAAGAGAATCATCTAGAAAGATTCATCAAAGAAGAAGTACTGAAACCCGCCGATACCGCAGACAAAGCACTAAAAGGACACAATAAGGGCCAAAAAAACCACAGGTGACACCAAAGACCACTAACTCTATGTCATCTAAGAAGACCCCAAAAGAAATGTTTGATGCATTGAATGTACGCATGAGGGAAAGAACATAAACTGGAAGATGAATCTAAGAACTCAACTAAAGAATACAAGGATGAAAAAAGAAGAAATGATTCAAGAATAATTCAATCTCATTCAAAGAACAATCCAGAAGCATTGAGACATAGACTTAAGATCTAAGTCAATGATGGCCCTAAATATCTCACATAAGACCTTGGGGATGCATTCATCCAAACGATAAAGCCGTAACTAAGAAACTCATGTTTGATAGGTTCATGGGAAGACGCATCCAAGAAGAAACAAGAGAAGGACCGTGGAAGCGCTAGCAAGAGATGATGATCAATCCCTAGCTAATCACATTAAAGGAGGAAGAAAGAAACCCCTATTTTCCCAAAAGGAGACCCATAAAGAGCCTCAACAATCAAGCAAATTCAATCATAAAGAATCTCTATCCAAGGAGATTTCGTATTAAAGGAAACAAAAGGAAAGAGACTACTCATTTGTACAATGCTATCATTATGAAAATATGGGACACATTATGAAATTTTGTTCAAATTAGACGAGAATAATATAAGAGAAAAACATAAGAGGCTCCATGCCCATGTAGTCAAGATGAAGAGCCACCCACAAAAATGATAAGAGAGCATATCAAAGACCATGTATTGATCTCGACCCTCTCAGGGATCTGTGACACCTAGAAAGGACACTTGGCTCATTGATAGTGGTGCATCCAAGCACATACGAGACAAAGAAACATTCTCTCTTGTATCCCGAAAAGAATTTTTCTCAAAAAGTGACACTTGGGAGATGATTACCAATATTCCATCAAGGGAGTGGGAGAATCAAATCCACAAACTCAATTCAGTGGAATTCACTAAAAATGAAGGGATTTAATTATAAAATTGTGTTTTGAGAAGAACCTACTTCCATTTCCATCTTATAAAAAAGAAATGCTTCAAAATTTCCTTTTATAGATGGAGAAGTTCTTATGTGGGATAAAGGGGAAAACCTTAAATGTAGCAATCATCATTGGAAGTGAAGAAACACTATAAACTAAAGGGTCACTTATATCACATGACTCAATTTCATTGAAAACTCTGAGTGAACTTTGGCATAGAAGGTTAGCCCACATCAACTACAAGGAACTACCATACATATGCAAAGTACCACAGTTTACTCGTAACTCAAAGGTGACGAGAAGTATATGCAATGGATGTGCACAAGTGGAAGAACATCAAGAACGAGCCAAGAGGGACAACAGATAGGAGTCCTAGAACTCATTCATTCGGGATAAGGTGTTCCAAATGCCATCATCCCTCCATTGAGGGTATATTATGTATCATCTTATTGATGATTACTCTCATAAAACCTCGATATATTTCTGAAATCTAAAGATGAAGGTTGGCAAGTTCAAGGAATTAAAGCTCCTTGATAGAGAACCTTTCTAAAAAGGAAGATTAAGATACTCGTGTTAGATAATGGAGGAGAATAGATACCTCAAAAGAGTTTCAGAACTTCTCAAGAAAAGATGTTAATCAAGAGGGAAGTCACTACTCCTATAATCCCCAAACAAAACGGTGTGGAGTTGAACTTAAAGAACATAACCATGACCGGAAGTAATGGAAGACTATGATCCATGATCAAGATCTTCCTATGTGCTTATGGGCGCAAGTAGTAAATGATAATTGTTTATGTGCGAACTCCATTGTCCCATAGTGCACTTGGCTCACTACACCGGAAGAGATGTTCACCGAAAGAAGCTAGAGGTAAGCTTTCATCTCAAAAATATTTGGTTGTCGAAAAGCATTCATGATAGAGTTTAAAGAAAGAGAACAAGTTGGACCCCTTCAGAAAGAAGGGAATATTTGTGGGATAATTCTGAGGTCTCCAAGGTCTTCGGGGATCTATATACCACGTCAACATCACATTGAGATTAGTAGGATGTGACCTTGGATGAAGATGCAACGCTCAAGAAATCTAAACTATGCCAAATTGAAGAAGTATTATGAAGAGGAACCCGTAATCCCCAAGATTGCAATGAGGGAGGTTCCCGTGAGTCAGCAGAACTGCTGAGGGAAGTCAGAAATTCTCCTGATGAGGGAACTTCTGTGAAGACCATGATATAGTAGGAAGTGCAAGAACCTCCTTAGATAACGATCCTCCATAAAAGAAATCCAAATTTTGGGCTAGATTCATTCAAGATGGAGAGAAGTACAATGTTCCTTCTATGAACTACGAGACAGTGAAAAGACCAAGCCATTCTCCACCATAATGACTTTGATGTGTGATCTCCTAGAAGAGGAGCTCACCTACTTTGAAGAAGCCATTCAAAGAAAAGAATGGGAAGATGCTTTATCGCAGGAATACTAATCCATAATGAAGAACTAAGCATGGGAACAGTTCCCCAGACCCAAGAATGTAAAGATGTATCCTCCGCATGGATTCCCCAAAAATTAAAACATGTTATCTATGGAAGTATTGGTAAGTATAAAGCAAGATTTTTCGCCATGGCTTTTCCTATAAGGAAGGTATTGACTATGAAGAGACATTTGTTAATGTTTATGCCATTATTATAGTTATTTAAATTTCACAGATAAGAGCACTAAGAACAAGATCAATCGAGAAATAAACATTCACAAGAGACACAACATTTATCCTGAAAACCCTCTAGGAAGAAAAAACCCAAGAAAACTTCCTTATCATAAATTGCTAATACAATGTTCAAGAGATAAACTCGCGCCAATACATATAGTCCCTCCAAGATGCACCACTCTTCCTTCTCCTTTCTCCAACTTGTAATTGCATCTCGCCTCATAAGAGAATGAGCAAGGAGTTGTGTTAAAGTGAGGCATTCAGCCTCCTCTATATATATGGACGACCGGAACGCAGGAAAGGGTTTCACCGGCAGGCTTCCACCTTCACTCGGTGGGTAAACCCACCTTAAATTAATTCTAGGTCTCAATAATAACTATTGGGGATGACTTCTTATTCTACTTATTACAATTGTCCGATGACCAAACCACAAAAAGGGGATTTGGTCCCAATATTACCATCACATGATTAATCCACAATGGGGATTAATCCTAATAATAAAATAAAAATAATAATAAGAATGCTCCTCTTCGCAGTTACATTATTTTCCCAACACTCCCCCACCATCAAGAAGGCATTCTTCATCAAAGATCGTGAGAGGTCCAGATCATCAGTGGCATCAGGAGGGTAGTATCGCCAATATCATCTTGAAACATTATTAACATATTTACTTGAAGTCATTGAAAGTTTTCTTCATCGACATCATCATCATTCTCAAAAGAATGCTATCATCATCTCTGCATCAAATATGTACCAAAAAAAAAAAAAAAAAAGTAAAAATGATACCTCATCACACAACACTAGGCTGGCACATAAAAATACTACACTAGCTCAATGTCAAAACAGTTAAGCTGGTAGCTCAGCGTCAGCCACATCTTGCTTTACGCCTAACAACTAGGTTAGAGCAAGGAATATCATCATCTTGCTTTTGACCGCCCAACAACTAGGTCAGGAGCAAGGATCACACGGCGCCATGCTTTACGCCTAACAACTAGGTTAGAAGCATGAATCATCTTGTTTACATCTAACAACTGGGTCAAAAACAAGGAACACACGACGTCATTCTTTACATCTAACAACAAGTTCAAAAGCAAGATGATTCCTCACTTCGACTTTACGCCCAACAACCAGGTCAGAAGCAAGGAACTAATAACGCCATTCTTTACATCTTAACAACGAGGGTCGGGCAAGGAACACACAACGCCACGATTACGCTCAACAATGAGATCGGCAAAGAAAATATATACTCCAATTCCTTTTCGTGGAGGTCCCTTCGGACCATACCAAGCTTATCTCGAAGTGTTCAAACTTTACACGATAGAGGTTTGGTCAACACACAACAACCTGTTCATCCGTCCTAATGTACTAGAGCTTCAAGGTTCTTCCGTATCATTTCATGGATGAAATGATAGCGATCTCTATGTTCTTCGAATCGCCATGGAATACATGATTCTCTATCATCTTTATGCAGCTCGGGTTATCACATAGAATCGTGGTTACTCTCATCTCCAAGTCAAATAGGCTCGTCAGCAACTTTCAAAGCCATATAGTCAAAACTAGTAGAACATGTGGCAATGTATCGCTTCCGGCTATGTCAGAGCAATATTGATTGCTTCTACTTACCACAAGATCATGTATTTATCCCAAACCGAAACAAATATCTGAAGTTTTTTTCTCCGTCGCAACGTCCTGCCCTAACTGCATTAGTTTCCTAATCTCAATGTGAAGTCAAGATTCTCATCATAGATCAGACCATAATCCATTGTACCTTGTTGTACCCCTCATCACATGTTTTGCAACACTAGGTGAACACCGGCTCTACTAAAACTCCACTCAAGGTGTTCACCGCGAAACATATGTCTGGTCTCGTGTTCATCGTACATCAATGATCCAATAATCTGTATAAAATAGTGGCATCTATAAAATTTGACAAAGCTCGACCAACAGCCAACTTCGCTTCCATGGGAGTATTTCTGGACTTTCATTCTAGTATGTCGCATCTCTTTAAGATTTCAACCATGTACTTTCCCTTGTTAAGGAAGATTCTTTTCTCGACTCGCCATACCTCAAGGCCTAAGAAGTATGCATTAGACCAAGGTATTTCATTTCAAATTCTCGGCAAGTCTCTATTTACATTCAACAATGAACTTTATTCTCCAGCTATCAAGTCATCCACTTACAAAGAGTAATACACCGGGTTCATTTATCCATAATTTTGAAGTAGAGATTTGAATCTTCTTTACCTTGGTAAAGCTCTAAGTTCGTCAAGAAACCTGCCTATACAGCTATTACTCAAGCTCGGAGCTTGCTTCAACTTCAGAGTAAGGATTTTTTTCAATCGATAGACATGAGATTCTTCTGGTTTTCAACCTCAAACTGGGTTTCTATATACACTTCCTTCTCGAGCAACACCGCTCGTGAAAGTCAGTTTTCACGCTTGACTGGTGTACTTCCATTTCATCTTGGAAGCAAGAGCGATAATGGTTTTGATCGGCGTATCCGGCTACAAGAGAAAATGTCTCTTCATAGTCAATACCTTCCTTCCGGGAAAAGCCACGCGCGAAAATCTTGTTTTATATTTTCAATACTTCCATCAACAAAGATAAGTTTTATTTTGAAGAGCCATTTGATGGATACCACATTCATTTTTTGTCCGAACTATTTCCATACATCATTCTTTATTATGGATTGGTATTCCTCCTCACATGGCATCTTCCTCCTTTTGAATGGCCTCTTCAAAGCATGTAGGTTATTCATCTAGTAGATTGCACATCAAAACTGTGGTAACCCGAGAATGGCTTTGGTCTTTTCACCGTCTTCGTGGTTCCTTCTAGAACACCATACTTATCTCCCATCTTGAATAAGCTCTCTTCCCAAGCAAGCTTTTATGGGAGAAGGTCATTTGAGGAGGTTCTTGAACTTCATACTTCATGATCTTCGTGAGTCTCCTATCATGTTCTCAGGGTTCTAGGAACTTCCCGCAGATCGTGAACTTGGGATTTACTTTTCCTCTTCATACATTTCTTCAAACCGACATCTTCTAGGATTATTGTTGCTTTCTTCATCAAAGGTCACATCCTTTGATGATCTCAATTTACAAGGACTGTGTATGTATATTTTGAAGGCCTTGGATACCCTACAAGATAACCAACGAATATTCCTCTTTCCTGAGGGTTCCAGCTTGTTTTTCTCTTCGTATATGAATAAACACTGTACAACCAAATATTTGAGATGGCTTACCTCTAGCTTCTTTTCCTATGAACATTTCTTCCTGGGTCTTGGAACCCAAGTGCACTATGGGATAATATGTTCTGCGACATAAACAATTGCCATTGTTGTTTCTACCCAAGCACATAGAAGATCTTGATCGTGAATCAAAGTCTTTACAAATTTCCATAATTGTTTCATTCTTCCTTTCAGCTACACCCATTTTGTTGAGGATTATAGAGTGTTGTGAGATCCCTCTTAATCCCAACATTCTCAAGCAGGTTCACTTCAACTCCTTGAGGTATATTCTCCTCCATTATCCTGACTCCCAGTATCTAATCTTTTATTTTTGGAAAGATTCTTATCAAGGCTTTGAATCTTTGAATTTCATCAATAATTTCATCTTTAGATTTTTTAAGAAATATATTCGCCTACAAGAATAATCATCAATAAATGATACAGTATAGACACCGCTAATGGAGACATATTAAATAAAATGTCCGAATGGATGAGTTCCAATGCCCTTCTACTTTGTCGCCCCTCTTTGGAAAAATTGATGCTCTTCCCTTGTGCACATCCATTGCATATACCTTCCGGATCAACCTTGAGTTATGGTAAAACCTGTGACAACTTTGCATAAGTATGGTAGCTTGTCGCTGATGTGGGCCACCCTATGACAAAGTTCACATGATTTTTCATGGCATGGGTCATGGCAGCTCAAGGACCCCGGCCTTATATAAGCCATTTTCTTCACTGATGACGATTGCTTCATTTTAAGGTTTCTCCCTAGCCCACATAAGAACTTCTCCATCTATGAAGGCAACTCTATAGCCTTTATCTAAAGCTAATATGGAGAGTAAATTCTTCTTCAGGCCCGGTACATAGAGCACGCCCTTCACATCTTTATTGAGTTTTCTCAATCTAGTTTGTAGTTTGATTCTCCTATTCCCTTTGATGGGATATTGATAATCATCTCCAAGAGTTACTTGATGAGAAAACTTCTTTCTGAAATACAATAGAGAGTATTTTTTCTTACCCATTACATGCTTTGATGCACCACTATCAATGAGCCATGTGGGTTCTCTAGGTGATATAGATTCCGAGAGAGCTTCTAGAGATCAAGACATGGTCCTTAATCATATTCATAGGTGGTTCTTCATCTTTGGCTATGTGGGCATGTTTCCTTTGCTCCTTTCCTTGTACTCTTCTCTCTCCCCTGACTGGACAATTATTTTCCTTGTGTCCCATCTTATCACAATGATAGCATTGTATAGATGAGAGATCAAGCCTTCGTGTTGTCCCTTTCTCTCTCTCAAAACTTCTTTGTTCTAGAGACTTTGGTTGTCAATTTGTTTGATGGTTATGCAATTCTCTATGAGATTTCCTTTGAAGTAGGGTTTCTTCCTTCCCTCCTTTGCATGAGTAGCTAGGGCTTGATCATCGCCTTGACTGTTAGTGCTTCTCACAGCTATTACCCTTGTCTCTTCTTGGGTGCATTCTTCCCATAGGCTCTAAAATTGTAGTTTCTCCTTTCTACCACATAATGACTGGATGAAAGCATCCCGGTACAAGCAGACCATTTAGGGATGTTATCATGAATTCGTATTCATCGATGGTGTCTCCAATTGCTTTTAATCGTTTCTTTTATTTCCGAGATTTGGGAGAAATATTCTTAAATCATTCTTCGCATCTGGTATTCTCAAATATTCTTAGATTCATATTTCGATTGGTGTTCTTTCCTTTATATAGTTTGCTTTAGGAGAGTCAAACATTCTTTGGAGTCTTTGGACGACATGCATAAGGGAACTCCGTGTATTCTTTGATTGAATCTCTAATGATTCTTTTGGCCCTCGATTGAGTCCCTTTCCTTCTGATGTTTCGTTTTCTCTACGACATCTTCAAGTTTCTCCACTTCTTCTTTGATAAATTTTCATAGGTCATTCTCTGCAAGGATCGACCTGATCCCATATCGGTGCATGGAAGTTGTTTATGCCTCTAGTTTCTCAACAAGCTTTGCATTGTGTAGACATCTTGTAAATTTGAGGCTACTTAAAATGACCATAAAAATTGAAAAATTTTAAAATCAAATTTTTGACCTTACCAGGTGTGCCATCGAGTATGGTAGCCTCGGGTATGTCCTTGGATCCTAGAAAATCCAATTTTACCTCACAACCATCTTTGATTCTCGGACTAGTGCTTCCGTACCTCTTGCATCGGGTTTTTTCTGGTTTTCTCGTACTTTTTGAAACTAGGGTTTCACTTTTCGAGATCCAAATGCACTGGCGTTAGTGCGCTGAGGGTGCCAAAATGATGCTTGGGGGAGGGTGTAACTTTCTAGGTGTTTAGGGAGTCGAAAAGAGATACTTTGAAACCCTAATTTTGCAGGTGCTGCAACAATGACTTTTTTCTCTTGCAAATAGTGTTTCGTGTTGGCTCGATACCATGTTAATGTTTATGCCATTATTATAGTTCTTTTCATTTCAATAGATAAGAGAATCATAAGAACAAGATCACTGTAGAAATGGCTACATTCACAAGAGACACAACATTTATCCTGAAACCCTCTAGGGGAAGAAAACCCAACAAAAACTTCCTTATCATAAATTGCTAATACAATGTTCAAGATAACTCAAACCAATACGATAGTCCTCTCCAAGAGATGGCACCAATTCTCTCACTCTTCTTCTCCTCTTTCTAACTAGTAATTGCAACTTGCCTCATAAGAGAATGAGCAAATGAGTTGTGTGTTAAAGTGAGGCGCTAGCCTCCTATATATATAAGACTGGAATGTGTGAAAGGGTTTCACTAGCAGGGCCGACCTCTCACTCTGGGTGGGTAAACCCACCTTTAAATTATTTCTGGGTCTCAATAATAATTGTTGGGGATGACTTCTTATTCTGCCCATTATAATTGTCCGATGACCAATCCGCAAAAGGGGATTTGGTCCTAATACAATTACCGACATGATTAATCCACAATGGGGATTAATCCTAATAATAAAATAACAATAATAATAAGAATTCCCTTCGCAGTTACATTATTTCAACAACATTCACTCCTGTGGCCAGATACACTTCGATCAGAACCACCATAGCTCTTGCAGCTAAGATGAAGTGGAAGTTGCACTAGATGGATGTGAAGACAACTTTCCTAAATGGTGTCATTGAAGAGGAAGTGTATATAGAGAAATCTCAAGGATTTGAGGTTGAAGACAGGAAGTCTCGTGTCTGCAGATTAAAGAAAGCCTTATACGAATTGAAGCAAGTTCCTAGAGCTTGGTATGGCCGTATAGACAATTTCTTGATGAGCTTAGGCTTTACCAAGAGTAAAAAAGAATCTAACCTCTACTTAAAAATCATGAACAATGAGACAATAATATTACTGCTATATGTGGATGACTTATTCTTAACTAGAGAAGAAAATCTCATCACTGAATGTAAAAAGAGACTTGCCTCGGAATTTGAAATGAAATACCTTGGCCTAATGCATTATTTCTTAGGTCTTGAGGTAT
>SNQJ01S0080773.1:0-26306 GCA_010110895.2 Picea sitchensis | reverse complement strand
TGTGGTTCCCTGAGCCCTTTCCTCTATCCTTTTGTCTTCCCCTGTTCTCCATGTTCAACGCATTACCTGATGTCTCACCTGTTCTTTTCTGTCGCATTTCCTCACTAAGGATAACACCACCAACGTCATTAAATTTTAAGGTATTTGAACTAGAGACATAGTTACTTACAACCATGACCAAGCCATTCCAGCTTTCTGACAATGAGAACAAGATTAGAAGAGCCCTAACCTCATCATCAAAGTCCACTTTTACAGAACTTAGTTGATTAGTAACCGTATTAAATTCATTTAAATGATTTGCAAAAGACCCACCTTCTGACATCTTCATATTAAATAATCTCTTCATTAGAAATACCTTATTAAACGCCGAGGGTTTTTCATACAGTTTATCCAAAGCGTCCATTGGATCCTTCGTTGTCTTTTCTTTCTAAATATTGAAAGCCACCGACGCTGCCAAGCTCAGCCGTATCGTTCCTAGAGCCTTTCTGTCAAGAATCTCCCATTCTTCGTCCTTCATGTTCATCGACTTGTTTTCTACTCTGCCCAATGGTAGGAATAGATCCTTCTGATATAAATAATCTTCCATCTGCATCTTCCATAACTGGTAGTTTTGGCCGTTAAATTTCTCGACCCTAAACTTTCCATCTTCCAACATTGCTCCCACTCGAACCAGGAGCCCTCTTTTCCTGCGAGTTACCTTTCGTTCTAATACCAGTTGTTAGAAAAACAGGACCATGGAGCAATAAAATAAAAAAAATGCGGAAACAAAACATAGAAGATACACAATACAAGAGAGACACAGATTTACGTGGTTCACCTAGTGTGGGCTACGTCCACCAGAGAAATTTCCAGGTCCTTCCTTTATTATTATCCATCAAATGAAGGGATACAACCTACCAAAAAACCCGTTGTAACCTCCTCTTCTTTCTCTCACAGTCTCCTCTCTCAGAATACAATACTCACCATAATGCATAGCCACAATACATTTCCCTCATAAAATAGGGTTTCCTTCTAGGGAAAAAAACCCTAACATAATTTCTACCATTAGATCTGTGACCTTATAATGAACGGTCCAGATTTACAATGAAATTACAATATACATTTACAAGGCAATTTTTCCTCCGGGGGGATAGGCCCCCCGGACCCCGCAGAGGGGTTACCCCCCCTCTTCACTCCCCCGAGTGGAAGAGTGTACATACTTCTAAGGTGTAAAGTGTTCATGGGGTATAAACACAGCTGAAAGCAAGGACCTCTGAATCAGGAACATAATCAGGCTCCACAACCAACAAAATCTAACTAGTAGGCATGCATAAGACACACTTAAAAGTGTTAATCATATGTTTTACTTGTGACACTAAAGAAATATGGTGCACAATTCTTCTAAGTGGTATGACCCTTTCTTTGAGAAAGTGGTGAGATCATCGAGATTAGAAAAAATGAGGTGTACCAAGTCATGGAAAAAATATGACATGACATGCTTGAAAATGGTGCCAACATTCTTCAACCCAAATGGCATAAAGTTGTATGCAAAGGTACCCCATGGAGTGGTAAAGGAAGTATTATATTGGTCTTGAGGTTGGATTCAGATCTCGTTATACTCTAAGAATCCATCCATGAAGGATAGGATGTTGTGGTCAACACATTCATCAATAATATAATCAATGAAAGGCATCAGGTAGTTGTATTTGGGACATGCCTTATTTAAATCACAAAATTTAGTACATACATGAATAGTGCCTTATTTCTTCATAATGGGGACCAGGTTAGAGACCCAAAAAGTGTATTGAGTAGGGTAGATGAATCCCTCCTTTTGTAGTTTATCGATCTCAAATTTGATGGAAAGGGCCTTGCTGGGGTAAATAGGTTGTTTCTTTTGGAAAATAGGAATGGATCTAACCAAGTGTTAATGTGGTGTTCAACAATGGTACGAACAAATCTAGGGATCTCTAAATATGAACAAGCAAAAACATCATAGAATCATTGGAAAATGGATTTTTATGAGACAACCTCTTTAGGAGAAAAACTTTCCCCGAGAAGGATGTGTTCCTCAATGTCGGGTGTAATGGAGATATCCACCTTAATGTTGGCACGCTTACTTATACTGAGAGGGGGGTGAATCAATATAAGACTTCTTTTATTTTTTTATTGTACAACACTTATTACTTTACCAATCATAAGAATTCAATAGGAAATATAAATATACAAACATGTAGTGCACAATACACAGGGATTTAATGTGGAAACCCAAATGGGAGAAAACCACGAAAATATTTATTAGAATACTTTCACGGGTAGAAATATGCTACAGACACCAATCTGTTACAATGTTGTCAAGAACCAACCTAAAAGAGACATCAATCCCTTTGTCCGAGCACCAACTTATCAAAACCTATAAGAACCAACCTACAACTACAATATTTGCAGGAACCACCCTACTAGAGACACCAATCCCCTTAGCTGAGAACCAACTTAGAAACACCTGTAGGCACCAACCTACTAGAGACACCAATATCTTCAAATTTTCTATCTGGATGAAATTCTTCCTAGATTTCAACTGTTCACAATTAGAAAAACTCCATATATTCCTGGTCTTACCTCGCACCTCCTCGCCACCCTCAAACAATTACATCTCACTCTCTTTCATCTTATCACACCTGAGAACCTTAGAGTCTCACTTCCTCAACCACATTCTTCCACACACATACCTCAAAATTATCAAGGAATCATTATGTATATCCAAATATTTGTCCACATGCAAAAAAAGTGTGTTCATGAGGTCAACTTCAAATCCCTGGACTCTTCCTTAAAATTGGGATATAAAAATTATTCAAAACTAGTCTTAATTTCCTTATATCACAAACAATATTTTTCACTGGTCACATCACATAAATTGGCACTTAGAAACCGTTTGATGCACCTTAGATCAAATCATGATCGTCTATCTTCTCACTAGCCAACGAAACATGCAACACAACCTCAATGCTCAGTAACTGTCAAATAAGCCCGAGATTAAACCTTGATCGTTGATTGGTCTAGTTCTCAGATATCGGGACCACTAATCCTATTGGGTCACCAGGCCACTGGGCCCTCAATTCAACACCTTCAATTGTTTCCCTGGATCGGTTATACCAGGTCACCAGGAGATAGACCCACTGGGCCACCGGGATCAATGGGAACTCTGGGACTACAACATTACACTGATCAATTACACTCCAGTCTAGTTAGGAATTAGATGATCATGACCACTGGGTCACCAACCCACTTAGCTCATGGGGGCACCGGGCCACTAGGACTTCAACAATGCACTGACACTCCACTCTTTCGGTATGTTGAGATCTAATATGTTGGGCCCCATGACTAAAAGGTAACTCTCTGCGCATATTCGTGTAGATCTTCCATTCACATTCAAATTATATGACAATGCCTTTACCTTATCAAGTCTTTGAACACAATTTTTCACAACAAATGTAGGATAAATCAATTGTGTTGTTATTTGATTTGATCTGGTTAACTGGGTTCATGACCTTCCTCATTTCTACTCATACCCACACACACCTGATATTTCTTTGCACCCTCATACTTCAACAAACTATGATCATTCATTGATAAGAAATCATATGGTGACAAAACTTTGTACATGATTTCTGTAGCTTGGAAACCCTTTATTTCTCTGCTTCCTCTATCTAGTTTGATTCACAACATGGATGCTTCCTTGGTATTCTCCTTAGCCTTACTAGTATTCTTATATCTTTCACATCAATGAAAACATTATTTTCAACAACCTCCCCTTTTTTCATTGATGCCAACCTTAGTCAATTATGATACTCCCCCAATCTATAATTTCTCCTTGCATATGTGATTCTTCCTCTGTTTTCACCCCCCCCACCCTTACTCTTTACTCTCTTCCTTTGACATCAATGTAAAAGGGATTTTATCCCCATTACACTTTACTCTTTATTATCCCCTCTACAACCAACAACCTTCTTTCTTTTTGTAGCTCCCCCTGATCTTCTGCTTCTCTTGAAGTGCTTTAGTGGTTGGATGTCATATGTAACACTCCCATTTTCTGTCTGAGATACTAGAATGTTTCTGTTAGTGACCTAACCTCCCTAACCCCTCACATAGATAGAATAATATATTTTCCATGTAATAAAGGTCGACATTAGTTAATAATGCCTATTTAATAAATATGAACAAGTCAATGTAAGAAGACCTAATAGAAACTTTTTCTTCTAGAAAGATCGTCATTAAGAATGTTCTTTAGAAGATAGAATCAATATAAATCAGAGTAGGAGGCATGAGAAATATTTGTCTTGCGAATTATTATAATATAGTGCTCCTCTGCTGGAGGTTGTCCCCTCGAAGAGGAAAGTGAACATTGCTCCCATCTCAATAAAGGTATCATTTTGGTGTGTTATTCTGTACATTCAATTGTTTTTTTGGTCATTTTTGTTATATTCCTGTTTTTTCTTAATCTCAGATAAACATGTGCATAACAAGTGGTATCATAGCACTTTCCTTGGCAGGAATTGTGGGTTAAATGTTTTTTTCTAGGGTAGATACGTGTTCCGACATATTTAAACTACAATGATATGTCATCCAACGCATAAATTCGTGGTTGGTGAAACATAAAGGTAGGAAAGACAAGAGGTTTTCAATATCACATTGTTGGACACCCTTTTAAACCGTGTTGGTACCCCTATTGGTACCCCTTCGAGTGGTAGTGCATTAGACAACACCTGTATATGGACTTGCACTTCCAAGTAACTCTAGTATATCGAGAGACCCCTAGGTATCTTGAAACCATCCATAGATCAACCGATCGACCGCTTGATTGCTATAGTGACACCGAGAACAACAATTGAGAAGATACTCTCTAGTACCTAGGTAATCAGGTAGTACGACTAAGGGTATGGCCTAGCCTCCTTAGTTGGTGCCCAAATATATTGGGTCGAGTACTATTGTTTGACCCCACATGTATATCAGAGATCTATAGCACAGGGAAAACCCTTGTCTATAGGCACCCTGAAAAATCTAACCCTTGGAATGGAAACAAAATAGAAAAGAAACAAACAAGATCTATTGTCGTGCAACCTTTCTTCCTGAATTCGGGTTGCGAAATTACTACACATTTTTTCCTGTTAAGAATTTGGGAATTTTGACACTGCATTATTATTCAGATTGTAGTATAACTCCATAGAAGTGAAAACAAAAACAATAAAAAGAAAAAAAAAACGAAAAAGAAAAGAGAGGAAAAGGAAAAAAAGAAATTTGGGGCCTGCCAACACCCTTATTTGAGACCTATTTCAATGGATTCCCCTTTTCCCCCTAATCGTTAACACCTATCATTTTAACCTTTTTTTTTTATCTTCCCGCACCCTTCTTTACAACCTATCTCATTGGATTCCCCCTTTTTCCTTGATCGTTATGATACCTATAATTTTTAACATTTTTGTTTACCTGCCCACACCCTTATTTGAGACCTATCTCATTGGATTCCCCTTTTTTCCTTGATCGTTGTGAGACCTCTCATTTTTAACTTTTGTTTTTTACCCCATGGACCCATATTGTTCCCGACACCCTTTTGTTCTTGTCCGTGGACCCACCCCTCATCCAATCATGGCTCCCACTTGCCAAAAAGAAACCAATAAAAAATTGAATACTGACCTTATTGCCCTTTAGGCCCAAGTAAATATGGACATTCCGGCCATTCATGAAAAATTGGACCACATCCAAGCCCAGATCGGTAGCCAAATTGTTGAATTTTGTTCCTCTCTCAATGAATTCAGGAAAATATTCCAGGGTCCTTTCTCCTATGACCCACCTCTCTATATTGATGGTGTTGACTCCAACCAGCCTCTACACTCTCATTCTAAATCCCTACCTTATGACCCCCATCTACCTAGATTCTAGGTCAACCAATTTGATGGATTGGATCCACAAACCAAGGTTACTTAGATGAAACACTATTTCTCCCTACATGGTATCACTGATGAGTTAACCAAGCTTCATTATGGAATTCTCTATTTGGATCCAGAAAGATGGAAATGGTGGAAATGGAATTGCAATGCACACCAAGGGTATGTTGCTTGGTCATAGTTTGTTGTAGACTTGTATGATTGCTTTGACACAAAAACCCACCATTTAGGACATCTGACTAAGTTGAAACAATCCAAAACAATGGAATATTATATTTCTACCTTTGAGCACTTAGTTTTCCGAATGGAGGGCATGACAAATGCCTTCTTCAGGGAATGCTTTATACGTGGCCTCAAGGATGAAATTCACACCCAAGTTATCATGGCTCACCCTCAGACTTGGTTGAAAGCCACTAAGAGTTCCAAGGAGGTAAAACAAGTCATCTTGGCCCAGAGCAGAAAACCCACTGTTGTCCTCCGCCCTAAACCAACTCAAGGGTCTTTTCTATAATTGTGATGATAAATAATTTCCAGGGCACAAGTGTAAAGAACAAAAAAACATTATAGCCATTTCCGAGGATGTTTTTGATGAATACATTGAGGTTTCACCTAAAGAAGAACTACCCCCAATCGATGATATTATTCCACCCTTTGATCCTCTTAAAGTTGAACCAATGATTTCGCTACATGCTCTCACTGGTTTTTCTACTCCTCAAACCCTCAAATTGGTTGGCTACATTAAGCATAGGAAACTCATCATCCTAGTTGATAGTGGCAGCACTCATAATTTCATTCATCGCCGCCTTGCTCAAGAATTCAATTGTTATATCCACACTGTCAAAAAATTTCAAATCATGATTGCCAATGGTGGTTCCATGAAATGTGGAGGGCGTTGTGAAAATGTGTGCTTACAAATTAGTGAGTATAACCTAAAATATCACATGTTTGCTATTGACCTAGGTGGTTGTGACATTTTTCTTGATGTAGAATGGTTACACACCCTAAGACCTATGATCATGGATTTTAAGGAGTTAACCATGCAATTCCAACATGAAGGCCAATAGTACAAATTCCAAGGCATTACCGTAGGATCTTCGGAGATCATCAATTCCCACCACATGGAAAAGTTACTAAAAAAAGGTCATTCTGGCATCATTACCCAACTCCATTCCATTCAAGGAGTTGAGCACCCTCGGTACACCCCAACCTTCAAGCTATCCTTTTACACCATCACATTGTTTTCCAACCCCCAAGGGCATTCCACCCTCCTGGGGAGACCATGATCATTCCATTCCTTTAATATCAGGAAGTCCTCCTCCCAATGTTCTCCCTTATCGTCATCCTTTTTCTAAAAAAAATGAAATTGAGAAAATTGTCAACAAACTATTAGAAGCGAGTTTGTTATCTGTTATAGTACCATCCCCTAGTCTTCCCCTATTTTCATGGTCCTTAAGAAGGAAGGAACTTGGTACATGTGTCCTAATTTTCGTGCCCTCAACAAACTTACCATCAAGGAAAAAATATGTTAGAAAAACAAGATCGCGGAGCAACAAAATAAAACAATTGAGGAAATATAAACACATAAGATACACAATACAATAGAGACATAGATATACACGGTTCACCCAGTGTAGGCTATGTCCACTGGACAAATTGTCAATTCCTTCATTTTTATTATACAACAAAATGAAAGGATACAACCTATAACACACCAAATGTAACTTCCTCTTCTTTCTCAATGGGGCTCAATACTTTACTAAACTTGACCTTCATTCTAGATACCACCAGATACATATGAAAGAGGAAGACATCCCCAAGATGACATTTCACATTCATGAGGGCCACTATGAGTTCTTGTTCATTTCCTTTAGTCTTTGTAATGCCCCCTCCACTTTTAAAAGTCTCATGAATTATGTCTTTCATCCTTTCCTCCGTCACTTTGTGTTAGTTTTCTTTGATGATATTCTCATGTATAGTAAAACATGACCATGCCATCTCACCCATGTAGATCAAGTTCTCCATCTCCTCTCCACACACAAAATTTCCCTCAAATAGTCTAAATGTGCTTTTGGCATCTCTGAAGTTGAGTATTTGGGTCATATTGTTGGCAAGGGTGGTGTAAGGGTGGATCCTAAGAAAATTGAATCTATGCAAAATTGGCCTCGCCCTAAAACTCTTAAAAGTATGCAAGGTTTCCTCGGTTTAACAGGATATTATCACAAGTTTGTTCACAATTATGTCAAAATTGTGCCCCCCCTAATAACTCTCTTTAAAAATAATGCCTTAAGTTGGACTCCAACAACAGACCAATCCTTACAAGCCTTGAAGGAAGCTATGCACACTACTCTCGTATTGGCCCTACCTTATTTCACCAAGACCTTTGTTCTAGAATGTGATGCATTAGGGAGAGGAATCGGTGTCGTCCTCATGCAAGATGGATTCCCTTTGTATTTCACCAGTAAATAATTTTCAAAGTGACATTTGGGCCAATCGATTTATGAAAAATAAATGATGGCTATTTTGCATGCAGTGGATCTATGGCGCTCTTATCTATTGGGACAATGCTTCCACATTAAAACAGACCATCACAGCCTCAATTACTTCCTGGAACAACACATTTCATCCCTAGAGAAACAAAAATGGATGACCAAGCTGTTTGGATATGATTATAAGATCATTTACAAAAATGGTAAAGAAAATTTGGTGGCTGATGCTCTTTCCAGGAAATATGAAGAAGAAGGGTCCCTCTTTTCCCTCTCATTCCTCATCACCGACTGGCTTTAGGATGTATGCTAGGAATGGTTGCATGACCCCAAAATATCCAACCTCATAAAAAAACTACAACACGATCCCCAAGATTCTCCAGGGTACTATTGGCACAATGAAGAGTTTCTCTATAAAGGTCACCTATATTTAAGAAAATAGTCGACCCTTAAATCCAAGGTGCTCTCTGAGTTTCGTGCTTCTCCTCCTGTAGGGAATTTGGGTTTTAGAAAAACTTATGAACGTGTCAAAAGTTCTTTCTTCTGGGATGGTATGGAACAAGACGTCTTCACCTTTGTGGAAGAATGTGATATATGTCAACTCAATAAGGGCGAGACTATAAAAAATCCCGGCACACTCCAACCGATTCTAATTCCACCTACTATTTGGATGGATATTTCTATGAATTTCATTGTGGTATTACCCAAATAAGGAAATAAGTCAGTCATAATGGTGGTAGTGGACCGTCTTTCCAAATATGCTCATTTCTATGATCTTCAACACGCATTCACAACATCTACAATGGCTCATTTTTTTATGGATAATATCTTCAAACTCCATGCAATGCCTCATTCTATTGTTTCTAATCATGATAGAACTTTTACTAGCAATTTATGGCAAGAATTTTTCAGACCCCAAGGAACCCAATTGCATCTTAGTACAACATATCATCCCAAGTTGGATGGCCTAACAGAAGTGGTCAACAAGTGTATAGAAAAATATTTGAGGTATTTTTCATCCAACCGAAAACATCAGTGGCTTTAGTGGTTTCCCTTAGTTGAATGGTGGTACAACACCTCTTACCATATGACCACTCGCATAGCTCCCTTTGAATAAGTCTATGGATAGAATCCACCATCAGTTCTCCCATACATTCCATGAATATCCAAGGTTTAGGAGGTTGACCACAATCTTACATACTGCATGACCATTCTCCGTACTCTCAAAGAAAATTTGGTCATGACTCAGAACCACGTGAACCAACAAGTAGATCAGGGCATTTTGAAAGTCAATTTTTTGAAGGGGACCAAGTGTTTCTCCGTCTACAATCATACAAGAAGACTTCACTCAAATCTCAACATTGTCATAAATTGGCCCCCAACTTTTATTGTCCTTATACTATTCTCAAACGTGTGGGACGAGTGGCCTATCAGTTAGATTTTCCCAACAACTCCAAGTTACATCTTTTTTTTCATGCTTCCTACCTAAAGAAATTGATTGGAACCAAGTGCCATGCTAAAACTAGTCTACCAGAGTTGGATGAATAAGGTTCCATTTGGTTGCACCCACAAGCTGTATTGGACCAATGAGAGCATTGTCTCCATCAACGCACCATCCATGAAGTGTTAGTTCAATGGAAGGATACTCCACTTGAACATGCCACAAGGGAGACAACTAATATTCTACAAAAATTTACTCATCTTAAGCCTTGAGGACAAGGCTCTTTTTAATGGGGAGAGCATGTTAGGGACCTAACCTCCCTAACTCCTCACATAGATAGAATAATATATTTTCCATGTAATAAAGGTCGTCATTAGTTAATAAGGCCTATTTAATAAATATGAACAAGTCAATGTAAGAAGACCTAATAGAAGATTTTGCTTCTAGAAATATCTTCATCCATAATGTTCTTTAGAAGATAGAATTAGTATAAATAAGAGTAGGAGGCATGGGAAAGCTTTGTCTTGCAAAATATTGTAATAGAGCACTGCTCTGCTGGATTTCCCCCCCCGGAAGAGGAAAGCGAACATTACTCCCATTTCATTAAAGGTATCATTTTGGTGTGTTATTCTCTACATTCAGTTGTTCTACTACTAATTTCCGTTATATTCATGTTTCTTCTTAACATCACATAACTATGTGCATAACAGTTTCTCTAGGTAGATTTTTGGTAAATATATCAACAACTTGTTCCTTTGTACCAATATATTCCATCTTGAAATTATATTATGTGAATTTCTCTCTTAATAAGTGGTATTTGATTGGAATTTGTTTTGTCTTCGAATGCATAACCAAATTCTTTGAAATGTTTATGTGTTGTTATTGTCACACAGTATTGATATTGGCTGATTATATTCTACCTTAATGTCCTACAACATTTGTTTCATCCATAGCACTTGTGTGCAACATGTTGCTACTGCAATGTATTTTTCTTCTGTTGTGGATAAAGAAATTGAGGATTGCTTCTTGTTGAAACAAGATACTAGATTGTTTCCTAGAAAGAATTCCCCACCATTGGTCCTCTTTTTTTCATCCACACTACCTTCCCAATAAACATCTGTGTAATTTGTCAGTGTAAAGTTTGTACCTGTAGGATACCATAAACAAAAATGAAATGTTCCTTTCAAATATATGAATATTCCTTTTACTTCTTACACATTTGTTTCCTTTGGTGCAACTTGAAACCTTTCAACTAACTCTATTGTTTGCATAATATCTAGCCTAAAGTTGTCACACATAGAAGGTTTCCTATCATTTATATGTACAAAGTTTGATTATCTTCCTTTCATTCATCCTCTTTTCTTATTTTACAACAAGTTTACAGTCTTCCATTTCAATCTTCTTCAACGTATCCTTGATATATTTGGTCTAAGAAAGGAATATGCCTTTGTTGGATTGAGAAATATGCAGTCCTAGAAAGAATGACAATTATCCAAGCATGGACATCTCAAATTGTCTTTGAATTTCTTCTGCAAACTTTTGGATCATTTTATCAGCATTACTTCAGAAAATTGTATCATCAACATAAATCACAATGATTAACATATCTTCATTATCTATTTTGATGTAAATATTGTTATATGTTATTCCTCTTTTGAAACCTTGTTGCTGCAAGTACTTGTCAAGCCTTGAATACCATGATCTAGGACCTTTCTTTAATCCATAAAGTGATTTCTTCAATATGTAAACATAATATTTATTTTATGATAATAAGAATCCTTCTAGTTGTTCAATGTACACTTATTCCTCTAAATCTCCATTCAGAAATGTTGACTTGACAACCATCTTATACACTTTAAAATTATTAAATCTTGAAAATTCCAAAAAACATTCTAATGGCTTCTAATCTTGCAATAGGAGAATTTTTTTATTCAAAGTCAATACCTTCTACTTGAGCATACCCTTTACAAACTAGCCTTGCTTCATTTCTTACTACTTTTCCATCTTCATTTAACTTTCTTTTGAATACCCACTTTGTACCAATCACATTTGTTTCTTTAGGTATTGGGACAAGTTCTCATGTTTGATTTTTCTCAATCTGGTTCAACTCTTCCTCCATATCATTGACTCAATGTTGATCATCACTATCCTCTACAAAAAACATCTAGTCTCTATTTTGGACAACAAAGAGAGATTTACATGTTCAGAAGTGTTTGCCAATTTTCTCTTGGTTTGTGTTTCAACATTTTTATCACCAAGAATTAAGTTTTCTGGATGGTTCTTCTGCACAAACCTTGATGGGGTTTGTGTATCTTGGTATTTTGTTTCCTCTTCCTCTTCTTCATGTTATTATTCTTCTTCTTTACTGCACTCCATCTCTTCTGTTTGCAGTTGTTATCATGAAATCTTTCTTTATCTATGCTGACATTTATACTTTCAACAATATTTTGTAGTATTTTGTTGTAACATTTGTAGGTTTTGCTTCTTGATGAATAACCAAGAAAAATTCTTTCATCCATTCTTGATTCAAACTTGCCTAAATCCTCATCATTTGTTTTGATATAACACTTTCTTCTAAATATTATAAAATGTTTGACCGATGTTAGTTTTCCTTTCCATAATTCATAGGGTGTCTTGTCACTATTACCCCTTATTTGTCCTCTATTTAGAATGAACTGCAATGTAAACTACTTCTCTCCAAAAATTGTCTAATAATTGTGCTGCATTCAACATTTCCCTAGAAATCTCTTGTAGTGTATTTTTTTCCTTTCAACCACTCCATTTTGTTAACAATTTCTTGCAGCTATATACTATCTTTTTATCCCATGAGTTTCAAAAAATTCTTCAAACTCATTGGATGTAAATTCACCTCCATTATCTAATCCTAAACATTTTATTTTTAGGTCAATCTCATTCTCAAGTAGGGATTTGAAGGCTTTAAACTTTTCAAATTCCTCAATCTCTCTATTTGATTTAGAGCACATATGAGTTATCCTTCAAGATCCACTTCTACTCAATTTCGAGATTATCTTCTTCTTTTAAATATTTGCTTTTGTTTTCTAGTTTATTGGTTTGTGTTTCTAGGGCCATGAAGAGAATATATTCTATTTCACTATCACTATCATCAAAAGAGTTGTTTTCCTCATTAGTATACATATTCTTCTTTTTTATGTAGAACTTTCTTCTCTTTTCAATCGTGTTCTTCTTGTAATTTTTTAAGCTAAAATCTTGTTTTTCAATGTTATTTGTATTTTTTGCATAAGGAAATTTAGAAGAAAACTATCCTACATCTCCATAATTAAGTCATTTAAAGGGAATATTACCATTGTATTTTCCCGATCCTCTCTTGAGTTTCTTGAAAAAGTTGGCTTCTTCTACATTTGATTCACTATCTGATCTGTCACTTGTTTTGTATTCTTTTGTCTTTTTCTTATTTGAGGCCTTGAAATTTGCTTCCTTTATTGATGGATTTTATTGATTATCCTTTTCTATCATCATTCCATATGGAGTGAGGACAGAAATCCATTGTCTGATTGTTTAGGTCCTTTATTTCTTCAATGGAATATATCTTGGGATCAAATCTTGAGGGAAGTGACCTAAGAATTGTTGGACATTAGGTTCAATGCTTCTCATGAGTTTCGTGAAATGGTAACCCTTTCTCATGGATCCTAATTTCGGTGATTGTGGTGAAGAATAACGCTTGCGATGTTTGGTCTAGAAAAAATCCTAGTCCAACAAATAGTATAAGAGTGATAGGTATTGAGTTCGAAGCTCTTAGCACACGTTGGGGGGGAGATTGTTGGCCATTGGATTTAGCACTTCCCGCAAGTTTCACAACATGTTTTAACCCCCTCTCATGGATCCTAACACTGATGAATTTGGTGGAGATTAACGCATGTGGGTTTTGGTCTAACGACAATTGTAGTCCAACAAGCAGTCTTTGCACAATGATGGTTTTTTTAACCTCTTCACCCAATCCTCTGATAGTGTTGACAATATTATCCACCTGAAGAAAATAGGCTACAATACTCTCTTGTTCATTCATATTAAGGGTCTAAAATTGTCCTCAATGGGTTTGTAACTTTTCCTTCTTGACCTTGTATCACCTTCATATATATTCTATAACTTGTCCCACATTTATTTTGCTGAAACAAAATGCATGACTTTGACAAATTCTAAATCTTCCAAATCACAGAGAATTTCATTCAAGGCTTTAGCATTATTGTCACTAAGTCTCTTTCCAGTTGTATCTACAGGTGGATTTGTTGGAGCTATGTAACCATTCTTAACTGTACTTCAAATTTCAAAACCAATTTCCATCAAATAAGTTCTCATTCTTATTCTTCAAAATGCATAATTTGATCCATCAAATAATGGAGCTCTCTTTGTAGATAAACCTTCCTATCTGTCTATGTGTGCTACATGGATCAAATTACAGTGGTTAGATTGTTCGTGAAGGAACCCACTCTAATACCATTTTTTGGCACACTTACTTATACTGAGAGGTGGTGGATCAATATAATACTTCTTTTCTTTTCTTACTATACAACACTTATTACTTTACCAATCATAAGAAATCAATAAGAAATATAAATAAATAAACATTTAATGCACAATACACAAAGATTTAACGTGGAAACCCAAATGGGAGAAAAACATGGAAATATTTTATTAAAATACTTTCGTAGGAAACAACCTATTACATACACCAATTTGTTACAATGTTTTCAGGCACCAACCTGAAAGAGACACCAATCCCTTTGTCTAAGCACCAACTCAAAAACACATATAGGAAACAACCTATAGATACAATATTTGCAAGCACCAACCTGATGGAGACACCAATCCCCTTAGTTGAGCATCAACTTAGCAACACCTATAGTCACCAACCTACTAGAGACACAAATCTCTTGAACATTTCTCTTTGGATGAAATTATTCTTGGATTGTTAACTCATCACAATCAATAAAACTCCATATCTTCCTAGTTTGACCTCACACCTCCCTGCCACCCTCAGACAATTACATCTCCCTCTCTTTCATATTATCTCACTTGAGAACCTCAGAGCCTCACTTCCTCATCCACATTCTTCCACACATACACACCTCAAAATGATGTATGGGATTGGGGTATAAGTAACAATTCCCTGATCGTTTTGAAGTATGTGTGTGGAAGAATAAGGATGAGGACGTGAGGCTATGAGGTTATCAGGTGAGAGAATATGAAAGAGAGAAAGATGTAACTATATGAGGGTGGAAGGAGGTGCAAGTTAAAATCAAGAATATATGGAGTTTTGCTAATTGTGAAAATTTGACATTCCAAGAAGAATTTCATCCAAAGAGAAAATTTGAAGAGATTGGTTTTCTCTAGTAGGTTGGTTCCTACAGGTGTTGTTGATTTGGTGCTCAACTAAGGGGATTGGTGTCTTTAGCAGGTTGGTTCTTGCAAATATTGTACTTGTAGGTTGGTTCCTATAGTTGTTTCTAAGTTGGTGCATTAAAACATTGTAGCATATTGGTGTCTGTAATATGTTGCATCTCTTTCTTTGGTTTTATCACATTTGGGTTTCCACATTAAATATTTGTGTAATGTGCACTACATGTATGTATATTTATATTTCTTATTGATTGCTTATGATTGGTAAAGTAATAAGTGTTGTACAATAAGAAAATAAAATAAGTCTTATACTGATTCACCCCCCTCTCAGTATAAGTAAGTGTGCCAACACTTAATTCTAGGTGAAATATTAGCCATATTCCACTCTTCAAATGCATCAAGGACTGGAATGGGAATATTGAATCAATAAATTTTACCATGAGGGATACAATATTTTGATTTCACAACATTTTGATCAGAGTGACTGTGTTGTCATAAAAAGTAGTAATGATGATGCATATTGTCTCAAGGGTAATATGGGTAGTAAGGGAATCGAGAATGTCATCATCAGACTGAAATAAGGGGATACAATAACCTACACTATAAGATGATGTGGTTTAAGAAGGTAAAGTGAACCCAGTATCAATGCCATGGGAATGGACGATGTGGTTCACATATGATAACATATATAGTGGTAGACATAAGACTAGTGAGTGAAACCTCCACCAATGTTGAGACTGAGGAGACACAAGGCATACAAGGGATGCTCTAATGTACATTACATGAAAATTAATTATTTTTTCGGCATGATTGATCCCATGGAGGTTGAGAAGTAAAGTATTTACATGATATTCTCGTTGGTTTGAAAAATAGGAGGGCCAATTTCCATAATTGGTTTACCTTGGGTTTNGTCTTATACTGATTCACCCCCCTCTCAGTATAAGTAAGTGTGCCAACACTTAATTCTAGGTGAAATATTAGCCATATTCCACTCTTCAAATGCATCAAGGACTGGAATGGGAATATTGAATCAATAAATTTTACCATGAGGGATACAATATTTTGATTTCACAACATTTTGATCAGAGTGACTGTGTTGTCATAAAAAGTAGTAATGATGATGCATATTGTCTCAAGGGTAATATGGGTAGTAAGGGAATCGAGAATGTCATCATCAGACTGAAATAAGGGGATACAATAACCTACACTATAAGATGATGTGGTTTAAGAAGGTAAAGTGAACCCAGTATCAATGCCATGGGAATGGACGATGTGGTTCACATATGATAACATATATAGTGGTAGACATAAGACTAGTGAGTGAAACCTCCACCAATGTTGAGACTGAGGAGACACAAGGCATACAAGGGATGCTCTAATGTACATTACATGAAAATTAATTATTTTTTCGGCATGATTGATCCCATGGAGGTTGAGAAGTAAAGTATTTACATGATATTCTCGTTGGTTTGAAAAATAGGAGGGCCAATTTCCATAATTGGTTTACCTTGGGTTTGAAAAAATCTTTCTCGTCTAAGGGTGAGGTTCTCCACTATAAAGTTTCAAGAAAAGAGTAAAAACATTGAACGATGGTGAGGGAATTCTGAAATTGGGGTATTTTAGGACAATGTTGAGAATAATGACCATAGGTATTGCACATAGCATAAGGGTGATTCATGCACAAGACTTAATATGTTTAGAGAACAAGTCAAGAAATTTAACATTTACAAGGGGAGTGGATGGGTTAGGTTCCAAATAATCAACATTTAGAAGTCCTTTAATTCTATAAGCATGGGACAATTATTGGTTTCTTGTCCAGTGAGATCACATAAACTACATGGTGGTATAGATCTATATTATGTGGTCTAGGTGGCCAAAACGTTTCTATGGTTATTGGTGTCCACTTTCTTCTAGGTTTCCCCCCCTTTGTAAAATCATTTCCCAACTTTTTTAGGGGTCAATTGAGCCTATGTAGATCCCATGGAAAGCACAAGGGTAGAACCCATCGGTTAGATATGGGTCAAGACCGAATGTGGAGTTGGTATGGAGGGTGTGGGAGGGGTAGGAGCATATAAGTACCATACAAGGATCCCCAAGGTAAGGTTTTGTAAACTCAATGTAGCCATTTCATGCATACTAACTACTCTTGGAAGGGGGAATAAGAAAGGAACATGGGAAAAAGAGGTTGTGGGAAGGGTAACCCATCCCCATGATGGATTTGAGGAAACAAGAGTTGTAGGTGTAGAAAAAGTATGTGAATATGAAGCCATATATGAAATAGGTGTGGAGTCACCCTAATGTTGAGGTATTGACACAATACACACATTGGATGGTCTCGAGAGGGTGTAAATAGGAGGAGGACCATAATACACACCAAGCAATGTAGATTATTTATAAACTCTAGGTATTATGTAAGAAAATGAGGTAATGGTTTGGTTCCCATCCAATAAAGGGAAAAAATTGTTAGGATTTAGTTGAGACTTAGTATCGTGGTATGTAAGTTGATCTATGGTAACAATCTTCCCATTATGGGTGAAGCTCATCATGTGGAAATATGAAGAGGAAACTACCTTCATAGAGTACATGAAATTATGACCTAAGAGGATTTTATAGTCCAAGGGGGAATATATAACCTCAAAATGTAGAAGCAATTGCTTCCCTGCTAACTAGATGGGACAAATTTGATACAACCCTTCTGACTAAGATGGTCGACCATCATACACATGAAGGGTGATTGTAAACATAATCAACTCAAGAGAACATAAATTATTCCAAACCTGGGTATATCGCATGCATGTAGATGCATATTCATCAATGATACATGAATAAATAATGATGTTCTTAATGGTAAGTAGAATCTAGAAGGAGGAAAAAGGGGGCAAACGAAGCTTGACTTTGTAGATATCAAATATAATCATCTTGTCATATGAAGGATCAATAACAACCAAAGTGGATAATAAATCATTCTATTATGAAGGACACATTTGGAGGACTTCCAAGGATGACATAGATATAGGGGATTGAGCTAAATTATATACTATGCTATAGTTATGGGAAGTCCATGCATGAGGGTTGGGGGCATTCCATCATAATGGAACCTTTGGCACCTTGGGGGAAGATCAACACTATCTCAAGGAATCTGAAAAGGCCCATTAGTGAAAGTATGAGGATCAATAGATTAATTAGGTGGTTCTTCATGAGGGATACCATATGGACGGGGTCAGGTAGTCGATTTGATATTGACTAAATCAATGTAAAGGATTCGGTAAGTGTCATCCCAGGAGGTTTGGGAATAGGGGGTTGTGAAAAAGGAGGGGATTTAGGGGTGGATATAAATCCTTATGTTGGAAATGGTTTTCTAAACACAACTAATTGTAACAAGGGAGGTGGATTGGGTTGGTTGTTGGGATGATTAGATGCAATGTGAGCTTATTCAACTAATTCCTTCAAACAAATAAAATCAAGTAAAAATGGAAAATGATGGGTGTAATTTCCATAAAGACCACAAATAAAACAATTTTTATTGATGTGCAACTATGGTTCTTCCCCTTTTTAGGTTGGGGATCATTACCTTTCCTTTGATTTGTGGCATTATGGTTGCCCCAAATATTGGTATTGGGTTGTTGGTTTTGGTTCCCATGGTTCCCTTGGTTTTGGCCATTCTATTTGACCTTCCCCTTATTCTTATTTTTATTGTTCTGATTGGGGGGTTGGGTACATTTTGTTACATATACACCTATCCTTGAGGAGTAGGTGTAGGTGGACCAATGGGGGCTTGGGGTATCGTCACTAGAGGAAATGACACAACTAATGAATGGAAAGGGAAAGGGTAATACAAATTCATGGTTACCCCACCACAAGATGAACTAGTACAAGCATAACCATGTACATGTTGATGTGTATGGGGTGTGGCACATGAATTCCTAGTGCATCCTTGAGATGAGTACCAAGATGAATCTTGAGGGGGGGTTGGATAATTGTAAGGTGTTGGAGGACACCAAATAGGGGCTTAAGGGTAAGAGGTGATAACCTCACCATTTGGTTTACAATGTCCACTAGGTCTACGGGGATTAGGATGTGGAGGATTACATGGCACAAACCCTATAACTCCTTTAGTTGCATGGGACGCCCTAGGTGCAAACAAGTCACCTAAGCGAAAGTGAGGGGCATTGGAAAGAGTGGTATATAAATACCCTGATTGCCATATATAAGATCACATGGATATGCATTTTGGATGGCTTCGTCCTCAATCCTAGGCATACTCATGGATATGTCCTTATCAATGGGGGGAAGAAGTGACTTCAAGAACTAATCCATGAGAAACCTATCATTAATGTCGGTTTTACACAAGCTGCATCTTCTACACCATTAATGGATATGATTTGTGGTATGGGTGGATATATTCTAATATAAGTTGGTTAAATTTTTTATTCCTACATCATGATGGACTGGAAGCTAAAATAAAGTTAAGAAAAAATTTGCGATGGATTCAAAGGTGGTATGTGTATTGCCTAGTAGTTCCATGTACCATTTGGAAGCCACACCCATATGAGTGCATTGAAAACATCTCAACTTAACTTAACCTTCTATTATGTTGTTGGAGGAGCACCAAAGGTGTAAGGACATCATGTGGTTGCGTTGATCTCTTTCCATGTTAGGGAAAAGATTCAATCTCCTAGGGTCTTCTTAAAATACCTATCAAGATCCCATATTTATTTTTATAGATATGGTACTCCTCTTTATCACTCAAATATTCAATATATTTTCTCAAAACATAGATTCATACATTCATAACATCAACACCTGTGAGTGGACCAGGTGGTAAAATAATTGAACAAATGATAAATGATAATAATCTCACATGCAATAATAGAACAACTACATTCATTCCATCACATCCATTATTTCAACTAATGGGGAAAGAGTTTTGAAGCAAGACTCATAGACAAAAAATAAGACCAATGACCCAGAAATCAAAAAGCTTTAAATGATTTCATTCATCTAAAATCATAAGATGCATAGGAGAAACATACACTAGATCTCATTTCTTTATGAAAAGTCTAAAACCACAAATGTTATGAACTTTTGAAATAACTCTCTGCAAGATAAAAAAAAAATTACTCATAAATGTTCAAGTTCAAATAAAGTTCTTTCCTCTTGCAAAACACAATGTTTTTTATACTTAAATTATTAAAGGAAATGCATTCGTCGAGATGGAATGGGATGGGGCAAGCGTGGACCAAATAAAATATTATCGGTAACCTGGAAGACAAGGAGAAATGTAGTCAGGGATCAAATTTACAAATGAAAAATACACTTAATAAAGTTGGATGATCGAATATTGGGATGAAAATATGGGAAATTCTTCAAAAAGAGATGCACTCATAAAATAGTAGAGGAATGGTGGATGGGTCTCTCTCTCTCTCTCTCTCTCTCTCTCTCTCTCTCTCTCTCTCTCTCTCTCTNTCTCTCTCTCTCTCTCTCTCTCTCTCTCTCTCTCTCTCTCTCTCTCTCTCTTGTAGATGATCCTTATTTCAGTGTTAGGATCTTCATTTATACTTGGGGATTTGAACCTTATTGGAATAAATACTTCTCGATAGTTATTCTAGGTTAACTATTTGTGCTAATGATTTTTTGAGCCACTATTAAATATATTCCTTCATTGGCAAGATGCTAATGTCTTGTTTAACCCTAAGAGATAATATATCTTCCTCAATTTCTTTAAATTTGAAATGCAATTGTTTCACTGATGTCATTTGGTCTTCATTATTATTTACAAAGGTAACAAACCACCACTTAATTTCATCCTCCAGAAAATCAATCAGGTCATCGAATGTGTTTTCCCATGAAGCTTTAATCACACCCAACTTTGTGTCTAGTTGTTCTTTAGTTATAACCATCGAATCTCTTATAATTTGTGGGCCTTTAAGGTATTTTACAATTTAAATATATTTTAGGAATGCATCACTTATTTTTTCATTAATCATTGTACATGTGGCAATTGAATCTCGTAACATTTGTATCCTTGTCAACCAGCCTACTCTTTGTTTTATTCTATGGTTTGAAGGAAATCGTTGTTGATTTCTATGATAATCACTTAAACTAGAAAACCGTGCAATAAAGGTACTGAAATCATTTTCATAAAAAGATTCACCATGTTCCAAGTCCCTTTTAAAATATTTCGTAAAGCTGGCGATCCTTTGTGAAAAAATTCTCAAATTTAAATTGACTTCCCATGCTTGTGAAATAATATTAAGTCATTTATTAATATTTTCTACAACATAGAATCTTACTCTGGTCAACAATTTGGTGGCTTTTATTACCTGTGTTGATGTCCATGGTGTACTTGGAGACATTTGATCTAAATAAATAATAGACAATGGTTTTGCGAACAATGGTTTGGGACTCAATGCATCCTTGAGTTCACTTATTCTTCTTTTTAATCTGATATTTTCTAACTCTTGCTTTGAGATGGAATGAGAAAGTGCATCTCTAGTAGTGATATGCAATTTAAGGATTCATGAGGGTTTGACTCCTAAAACGTCCACTTCTAAGCTCCATTTTTTAGTTACTTTCTTATTTTTCACGTGGACCTTTTCTATTTGCAACTTTTTCTCTTCTTTATTATATTGAGAGTTATGCGATGTCAACGAATACTCTTCAAAAATTGTTATCTTTTCTTGGGCCAAATCCCTTGCAATTCGCTAGTTTTCAACAATTCAAAGGCATACCCAATCGGGTATAGTGGTACTGTCGATTTCCATGTCGGATACATCTCTTGGGATTTATGAATTCTGTGAATCCTTCTTGCTTGAGCTTCTCTTCCTTTTCTTCTGAGATATTGTATGTGTTCTTGCAATATTAACAGGGGGGTTCATCCTCGTTGTATCCTCGAGCACACCCTTCATTCTTTTATTCTCTACTAACATTTGACTCTTTTCTCTTTTGTGCAGAGGAGGAACTCCCGCATGAATGGGGAACAAAAGAATATTGCACATTGGTCATGCCTTTTCCTCTTTTCCTTGTTCTATTTTGTCGTTGAGTGTTCAAACTAACCTCAATGACCAAATCATCATTCCATGCTTTTTTTCTTTTGGGTATTAGTCTTATTATCATCAATTCCTTCAACAATACTTGTGAAAACATCAGTATATCTCATGGATGTTAAATGTTCAAAGAACAACTCTTCAGGGTCAAAACCTTTCAGGGGTTTTTCTTCCTTAAGATTAAATGCATTAAGCATTTTGGAAAATCCAATTAGATGAGAGGAAATTCTCATTGTCATATTGACAACATTAAAAGGAAATGAAATGAATCACCTCTTCCTCTTTTTGTCAAAAAATATAGACCATGTCTTATACTATCTATAGACCTCTGCAACAAAATACCTATCACAAACAAATGTACGGAGAAGAAAATGGATTCCCTCATAACCATGCAACTTGATGTAAGTATGGTATTCTTGATTTACACAAACTCCCTTTCCTTTGAGGAAATCATAAGCCTCTTGAATTATCCTTGTTAGTGCTACTCCAGTCAATATGTATCTAAATTCCTTAATAAATTTAACTTGAATAAGGAAAAAGTGGAATGGTGTCTTATGTTTCCAAAGAATAGCGTACCAAAAGTTGACTAGGTCATTCTCAAAATCCAAATTATTTCTTACAGGAATCCCTCTAAAACATTTTAATAGGTAATGGCCAGGACCAGATACACATCCATGTAAATCCTTGGATACTTTAAATAATTGGCCAATTGATAAGAAATCTCATTCAAAATACCTCAGTCTGGTCAAAGATAGTTTATTTTCGAAAATAAAAATACAAAACATATAAAACTGACTTAGGAATGTGAGAAGTAGATTCCCATCCCATCAAACACACAAAAAACCATGAAAAAATCTTATATGACTCCACTAAAGGTGATATATCAATGGTTGAGAGGTCAACCGGAATTTCTACGGAAGGAGCCATGAAATCCTTTAACAAATTTACCCCACCACCCTGGGAATCCATAAAAGAGTCAACATCTAGAAGCTTGATAATTTGGTTGGAAGCGAGCAGTCTAAGCATCCTTATAAAAAAAATGGGATTTAATGGAACAACGTTCTTCCCTTCAAATTCTACTTGGATTGTTCTACTTTTTGAATCAAAATTGCGAGCACACCATGAAACCAACTCCCTAAGGTAAAAGAATTCGGGCATGAAACCAACATTTACTAAGCCAATCGTCTAATTTTTTTTATATTTTTCTTCTAATCAGGAGTTAGAATCTAAAACCACTGATATGAAATTGACCAATGGAAGTATTTATCTTGGCACGTGAGAGAGTTATCAATATCCCAATAAAAAGGCTCTTTCCTCTTTCTAGTTTCCATATTTCTTATTCTTCCAATGCACTTTGATATATGTGACACTGAATTACAGAGCTCAATTTGTTTAAAGGTTAAGTGCATGAATATAATTTACTAAAATATCCCTTCAACACGTACAATTTTCCTTCGAAATATGGGAAACCATAAATAGAAGTTATTTTGAAAAGCAACTGATTCATGGGAAAATGGGATAATTAATCCACATTTACCCTGGATCACCGCCCTTTTGTTGAATTTATGCTTATTCTGAGAAGGAGGGTGAATATTATAAGATACTTTTGACTTTATTTAATCATTCATCAATCATTCATTAACTGAGAAACAATAATCATATATAAACTCAAATCATAATGCACAGAGTTTAACATGGAAACCTAATCGAGAGAAAACCATAAACTTATCTTTATAAATGTCTATAGGAACCAATCTACTATTACAAATATTGTATTCACCAACCTACTGGAGACACCAAAATCCTTAACTGAGCACCAACTCAGCAAGATGTAGGCACCAACCTACTGGAGACACCAATCTCCTCAATTGAGCACCAACTCAACAACACATGTAGGCACTGACCTATTGTTACAATATTTTCAAGAGCCAACTTGTTGGAGACACCAATCCCCTCACTTGAGAACTAAATCAACAAGATATGTGTAGACACCAAACCAAGATCTGCATACACAAAGTACTTCTGATTTCACTCGCATGCTTCATTCCACAGACAATCCTTCAAACCCTAGTCACATGTAGCATTCATGCACTAGTGAGCCTCATAAAATCATTCCCATAATATAATCCCTAACAAAAACATCACAACCTCAAAATAGCACACACGACATCATCACAAAACTTCAGTCCTTCATAGCACACCTTGAAAACAAGAAATACCCTAAGAAAATCCCTTAGACTTCTCTTGCACACCTTTAGATCCCAAAAAGACACCCTAGATCCTTTAGTGCACCTCAAATCACTTTTGTGCACCTTAGACTTGATCTCTTGCTTGTTTTCACTAAAAATGCACTCATCTATCCTGTATTTATAGTAATTAGGTCCCCACTTTTAGGACCGACTTGTAAATACTGGTTGAGCCATCCTTAATTTTTTGGATGGGTTGTCAGATGGAAAATCCATATCTCCTCATTCCTAGGGAATTAAAGGGAATTCCATACACCATTGGAAAGGTCTCAAAATACTATTTCCAACCATATAACTTGTGCTCCCATTTGAGATAAGTATGTAGGGTAAAATTTACTTCAAAGATAGGGTATCCAAATTGGTCATCAAAAATCCAAAAATAATACTTTAAACAATCTCTATCTTGAAATATTCATCTTGGACATCTATAGGCTCCCTCTGTCTTTGACATCAATGAAAAAAATATTTCCAACAATATCCCCCTTTTTTATTGATGACAACCCTTAATCAATTCTATAATACTCCCCCTGTCTGCAACTCTCCTTGTGTCTACAATTCTTACTCTATCTAACTTCTCCCCCTTTGACATCAATGGAAAAGAGATGGTCCCCCTGAGCTTGTGCTTATTTTAACTAATGAGATGAGAAGGATATCACTCCCAACTTTTGTCTAGGATATTCAAATGTGTCTCTATGAATGGGTTTGGTAAAAGCATATGAAACATGTTCTTTTGTGGTAATGTATTCCAACTTGACATTTTTCTCAGCTACATGTTCTCTTAGAAAGTGGTACTTTATTAGAATATGCTTCGTCTTTGAGTGCATACAAATATTCTTTGAAATTTTGATTTTGCTTGTGTTGTCACAGATGATTTAGATTGGTTGGTCATATTCTACCTTGATAACCTTCAATGTTTTTTTCATCTAGAGAAATTGTGTGCAACATGTTGTTGCCGCAATATATTCGACTTTTGTTGTGGATAGAGAGATTGGATTTTTCTTATTAATCAACCATGATACTAGACACTTGCCTAGAAAGAATGCTCCACCAATGATACTTTTCTTATCATCAATACTTCCTTCCCAATCCACATGTGTATATGTTGTTAGAGTGAAGTACTTATGTTAAGGTCCTAACCCGCACATCGGTAGATCAATGTATTCAGATGTAATAAAGGTCAATATTAATAAGGCCTTTCAATAAAATAGAATAAGGCGGATGTAATAAGATCTAATAGAAGCTTCCGCTTCTAGAAGGATCTTCCTCTATATGCTTCTCTTAATAGACATATTTAGTATAAATAAGGGTCGAGGGTATGAAAACCCTAGCTGGGAGATTATTGTAACAGAGCGTTGCTCGACTGGAGTTTGCCCCCTCGAAGAGGCCTGTGAACATTGCTTTCTGAATCAAAGTGCTTTTCTATTGCTATTTCGTATATCATTTATGTGTATTGTGAAGATTATGTTGGATATTTTACTGTTATTCTGTCATTTCTAGCATTTTATTTATGTTCTGCATATTTTATATATCTGTTATCTTGCAAGTGGTATCAGAGCACTTTCCTTGGCAGAAATTGTGGGTATTTTTTTTCCAGGGTAGAGACGTATTCCGGCGTCTTTAAGCCACAGAGATTTGTCATTATGCGCATAAACCTGTGGTTGAGGGATTCATACACGCAGGAAATACAAGTGGTTCTTAAGCGCACATATGTTGGCCACCCTTGTAACCCCTGTTGGTACCCCTTCGAGTGGTAGCGCATCAGACAACACCTGTGTACGGATCGGCCTAGATTTCTT